>CM062213.1:28852500-29142500 GCA_031216445.1 Lateolabrax maculatus | reverse complement strand
GGTAAGTACTGACTCCTTGTGACTTGAAGACTGTTTAGATGTTCTGAGAGTCCTGTAAGGGAGTCCCACTGGGATACTCCTGGTGGTCCCTATTGATTTAGCAGTGCCCATTCTGGTACTAAGTCATCGTCCACTTTCTTTTGGCCCAAAGTGCCTGTCTGCCCTACTGTATCCCCTCTCTCCCTCTTCCTCCTCAATTATAAGATGCTGTACTCTGTGTAGGAGGCTCCTCACCACTGATCTTTGATTTTGTAAGTGGTAGAGTTCAAGTTCAGATATTGGTCTGTGTGGGTGGGTTTCCTGTATATTGTGGTTTTTTATCCTAGTGTCAGCTTTCACATCGATGTGTTGGATGACCATGGACACTCAGGTCATGTAATGACTACTGAGCAAACTCCAACCACTGATGAAGGCCATATGATACGGGTGAAAACTTTTTGAGTTAAGTATATTTTGTCAGACAACTATTTCTAAGGTCAAGAAATACTAGGTCACTGTAACAAATGGGCTGAAAGCATTTCCTTCCTCATAAAACATTGGTAAAGATTTTTTTTCTCAGAGTTTTTGATTCCAACATTGTTTACAGCCATGTTTGCTAGTTAGCAGCTATCTTCTTCCCTGCTTTTCACTGAAGCATTGCAATGTCTCTTGGCACGGTACCGTCATCAGCTGTCGTAATGGATTGTGTATCATATCACATCATTCTCATCACAAATCACATCACTTCATGCTAGTATGAGATGCAACCAAAGCAGGGACTTGCTCATCATGCATTGCTTCACTGCCCCACTAGTGGTCAGAAACTCCAGTATCAATAATGACATTAGGCCACATTCAATTTGCTGGGATAATGCCTGGCCATGTGTTTTTGTTAACTGTCAAAATTGAACATGCAACACATACATTGTTTCTTTCATCATGTGACTTTCAGTCTCCTATATTTTATAACTTTATGGGACTGCCGTGTAGTCCATTGATAATGAGTGATCAACGCAAGTGTCCGTGAGTCATGTTTCTCTTAACCATATAAGTCACACACAGACACACATACACATGAGAATGGTCCCAGTGTCGTGTTAGAGACAGGACAGTAGAGCAGAGCAAGAAAGGAAGAAACATTTTTGGATAAAAGGTCCAGAAAGAGAGTGATGTGTACAGGGTTAGGACAGATAGAAAGAGAAGAGATGTGTGGAGGAAACCCCACAGCTGCCTGCAGATGCAAAGCAAAGCTACACATACCACTGCATTAAGTCTGTTGCCATAACTACTGTACAGTGTGCCACCACAGGACTGTCTGTGTGACTGTATGTGTTGTCCAGTAGATGGATGTGTATAACAGCACATTAGCAGCACATACCATTTTATTGTGGATGGAAGGGGATACAGGGTAGTTGTAGTGGTATAATCCTTGACTTAAGGACCTCCTATCACCAGGGTAGTCATACTAAAGGAAGGAGGGATGGTAATAAGGAAAGACGGTTGGGAAGAATTGAGGCAAGAATGAATGAAATTGTTTAGAGTGGATAAAGATATATATGGTTACAGCATAAGAAAACAAAACATTAATCTCTCATTCTTTCTTTCATCCCCACTGCCTTTATGATAATGTTGTTGTAGTACCAAAGATGATTTACAAGTCTTTATTTACTGTAAATTAAATTCAGATTTCAAATTCTGTTCTGATTTTAAGCCTT
This sequence comes from Lateolabrax maculatus, assembly GCA_031216445.1. NCBI lineage: Eukaryota > Metazoa > Chordata > Actinopteri > Acropomatiformes > Lateolabracidae > Lateolabrax > Lateolabrax maculatus. The sequence goes on along the minus strand of CM062213.1, from coordinate 29,140,806 downwards.
AATTATAATCCTCAATGACACTTTTCATTTAATTTACTTTCCTAAAATCAAAACCTACATTCAGTCTTATTGTCAGGAAAGAAATTACAAAAGCTTGTCACCATTAGACTGAATAAGTCAGTTCTACTTTATTCTTCCTGACCACCAGACGCAGTGCTTACAAGTAAGTAATAAATAAATAAAGTGGTCCTCAGCAAAGGCGGTCTTCTTCGGGCGAGAGTCTTGAGACATTATTAAGGCTTTCCCCACTCTGACAGCCTGTTTGTATGCCCTTTCCAAACTGAGGCTTTTCAGGTGGATCGTCGAGGCAATTGAGGAGGCATACAAGTCAAGAGGACTGCCTTTACCTCTTAATATCAGGGGCAACTCCACCAGTAGTGTGTCCACTTCCTGGGCAGAGTTACAGGGGGGTCCCTCTAAGTGAGATTTGCACTGCAGCCACCTGGGCTACAGCATGCACCTTTGTCTGTTTTTACAGGGTCAACGTTGCTGCTCCCCACGCAGTAGCAGCTCCAGTCTTTCAGGAACCCTCAGGCTGTTCTCGGTTTTCTCCTGACTATGTTGGTAATAGTCATCTAGTGTTAAGCACTCTGGCGGTCAGGAAGAATGAAATAGAACGACAGTTACGTACCTAACTATGGTTCTATGAATTCTGGATGACCACCAGAGTTCTCTGTCACTTGAAATCTTGACAAGAAGATTTGGTAAGGACATCTTTCATGGTGACGTGGGCTTATATACACTATGTCATCCCAGGTCACATGTGACTTTGTTGATATCAGATACTCTACCTGTGGTAAACACTGCCTGTGGCGGTCATCCAGAATTCATAAAACCATTGTTACAAACGTAACTCTCATTTTTGTCTCTTGTAACAAAATAAATTGTCAAATTGAGTGGGTGGTCATATTTTATATCTACTGTATATTGCTACAAACACACACACACACACACTCAGTGTTTCACCTTCGGTGAGCTGAGGGATCTCCTCAAGCTGTAGACGGATGGATCAGCATAGATAACGTCGTCCCTCATCCTCCCTGGAAACCGGTCGAAGCGGGCAGATGGCGATCGTGCCGGTGAGGCAAAGTTGGGTGGCACAGGTGAATAGGGCCCCCCCGATGATGAGGACGGTGACCTGGGCACAGATCTGGAGCGTGGCTGAATGGACAGACGCCTCATGGATGTTTCCATTCCACCATAGTACTGTGGCCCCCATTGGTCCCTGGGCATTGGGGGTCCATAGAACTGATGGGGTCCGTCCCTCAGCGAGTGACGCTTCTCATCAACAGTCCAGCGTCGGTCGTATCCTCCCATGGCAGAGACAGAGCAGATGCTGTCAGGTCGGACCCCTGGTGGGTACAGAGGGTACTCCTCCACATACTGGCCACCAGGGTAGCCATAATAGTCAGCTGAGACCCCACGGCCCACTGGGTAGTAATGAGATGGGCTGAAAGGGCACGGAAAAGATGGAGATTCATGTCAAGTTAAGGAAATAAAATGGCAATTGACATGGCACTAGATTGAGGGTGTTTAAACCAGCAGCAGTCAAAAGTGTTGCCTCTTGATGTTGTTAAATAAAGGCTAGGCTAAAATAAAGAACAAAATCACATTTCTGATCAGGAGGCCCACTGTATTGTAATACACATTTCATACTTCCATGAAATAATTTAAACCCATAATAAATGTTACCTTTATTTATTATGCCCATGGAAATTAAATTCCCTAAGTAAAACAATTTATGAACCAAATACTGTAAATGAGGCAGGCGAGGCAGGTTGAAGGTGTAGGAAAGAGTTTCCTTATTTATAAGATAATGTCAGACCCCTAGTTTTCTCTCAAATTTCTGTAAATGAGCTTTCTGTATGCTCAGGTAAATGATCTTAGTTTTGAACTAAAACTTTACTGATTTAAAATACCAATTATTTAAGCTGTGCTACGGTATCATGACATTAGTATGTTTAGTGCACAGACACAACATTCAGCTTGTGATTTTTAAGTAATCCCAAATTTAAGTCCAATGGCACCAGCTGGACCTATTCTGTCCTTGTGTATCAAAGTTGCAAACCAAAAAACGGTGTCCTGGAGATTAAAATATAAGCCACTTTGTGTAGAAATTGAATGCAATTATAGCATTTTTGAAATTCTAATTGCATAACTTTTTGTGCAACAAAAATTAGGCAATTTCAGTAAAAATTGGTGCCACAATGTAAATTTTTACATGTGTAAACACAGGAGAAAACCTGAAGAGACAGACAGGCGTTATCTTTCTCCTTTTCTCCACTGATCTACCTGTTGATATCCTCCTGGGAAGCCATGCCCCGCCGCTGGTTGACCCACTGCTGCAGCTGGGCCATGGAGCTCTTCCTCTGGGCCACTCTCTCTGGAGCCGTCCTGGGGACAAACCCCCTCCTTAACACCACATTCTCCTGCTGCTCCCTGGGGTCGTGCGGTGGGCCGGCACCCCCCTCTGAGTGTCCCTGAGGGGCACGGTGTCCACTGTGACTCCTGGAGGGAGGGGTTTTGCTTATGCTGTTGTGGGGCATGGTTTTGCAATGGCCGTAGTTGGTCCAACCATTTGGATGGTGATTTAAGTGAGAGGTATGGTCAGGACCAGGTCCACCCCCTTCATCTTCACCTTCTTCTCCACCTTCTCTTTCCCTTTCAATCTTTTTCTGATTTGAGCAGGGGGTGGAGGGTGGGGGTGTCTCAAGGCTGTTGGCCCTGTTGTTCTTAGGGTAGGGCGGCAGGTCACTGTCATTTTCATGGCGTGTTTGTGTGTGTGGATGCTGTTGTGTTTGTGGGTCGGGTGCCTTTGTCACCATGGTGTGGTTGAGATCAGCTGTGTTGTCCAAGTTTGTTCTGTGGTTTGAAGGTTGAAGTAAAAAGAAAGCATGAGAATAGACAGGCAGCCTTGTTTCGTTTTGAAAAAGATGCAAAGGAAAAGACATAGGCACAAAGCAGAAGTACTTTTTACTGACTTTCTCATATATGTAGGGACACACTGTGTCGTGCTTTTTTAAATTTTGTTGGTGACTGATGATTTTACCAATACATCCTTCATTGGTTCAAATATATCTTTATTATTTGTTTTGTTTTTATGAGAAGATATGTAAAGCTGGTGTGCATTTCTTTCCCACCCCCTCCACCCTCCACTGTTGCTGTACCTTGGATTCATTACCTGCCTGTCTTTGGCAATTTGTGCACTACACTACAGAGCAGAAAAACCCCAAATTTAATGTGAAGTTGGTGATATATGATATTACACAGTAACAATTTGTTTTGTTTTATTTATTAATTGACCATAAAATCCAAGAAATGTAGACCAAGGAGAACATTTGTTTCTTATTTAAGTAATCCTCCACAAGTGTTCCTTCTTGTAACTAAACTGGCAAGAAATCATAGCTTGATATCTTTAGGATGGAATGAATGGAACGACGTAATTGAAGACAATATGCAAGTGTTAATACCATAAAACGACTTGTCTTATAAGCTGTTTTCACATATGAACTCCAGAGCAAAGGAGATTCAGGTCCGCACAATGTCTGGAGTTGCCCTCGTTCGCTATGAATTGTACAGACAATGACCTGCTGTATTCACACATTGGCTCAATCGGACATTACACAGACTTGTTACTAGGGAGTGGGCAGGGTAAAATGTCCGCTCCAACTGATTCGGACATGTCTACATAAGTTCAGGGTTGCAGTGCATATGTGAAAGAGAATATCGCGGTGGGCAATAAAGCCAATTGTAGTGTAATTCCTGATAGCATCACCAGATGGCACCAAAGTAAAATAAATAAAAAATCCAACACTGTGCATAGTCACTTTAGGATATGAATATTGCCATGATTGGACATATTGGACAGGCCAAATTAAATAGACAGAATATAATTGTCTATGTGTGTGTGTGTGCTGTATGTCAAGTATGGCTCTGTGCATGTGTGTGAACAGCACCTCTGGGTTGGCTGAATGTTGACCTCTGAAGCCTTGCTCATGGCTCTAATCCAATCTTCCTGTTCCTCATGGTTGTCTGTGCTGAAGTAGTATGTCCTAGTCCCAGCATGTTCTGCCTGCATGCAAAACACAACGGGACCCTTCAACTGCCTGTCCTCACCCTCCAACCACACCTGCAGAGGGAGACAAAACACAGAGAGGCAGCACATAAGTAACAGTCTTAGACTGGCCAGTGTTATTAATCAATATGCTCATCATCTTCATCAGCAGTAACTTCATTTCCTCATGCAATGAAGAAGCGTGATATTAAAGGCGTCCAGGTATAAGCTAATTCAGGTTTATCACAATTTAGGTTCTATTCCACCAGGCTGCATCGTGTTCTGGCTGCGACACTGTTTTGATTTAGTATTTTTTGGAGTGGAGAGCAGCTTCTGAGACGCTTTTGGAAGATGCTGGTGGAATCACAAACATTGTGTCTAGAATGGCCACAATCAGCTCTAGAGGGCGCATTGCTCCCCAGAACACAACGTAACTGTGCCCATTGGAATCCAGACAGGTTGGAAACAAACAGTTTATCCAGATTTTCTAAACCACTTTATTTGGAGGTCAAACTGAATGTGAGTAGCCTACACCTGGAATGTCGGCAATAATCCTTTATTAACTTTATTGCATAAGAAAACTGTGAGCCACAACTACTGTACAAAGTTCAAACAGGTCTGTAAACTGTGATGGATGAGGGTCTAGGGTGGAGGGTGGCATATACTGTACAGATGATAACTTTTGTGATTTATGATAAAATAAAACTGGCTTGAGTTTGGGTAATTTTTTTACCCAAACTTAATTTTATCTCTTCCAAATAAGTTTGTCTAACATAGGGGTTTGTTTCCAACATGTCTGTCTGCTCTTCTTTTCAGCAATCCCACTGTGTTCCCAGAATCTCAGCAAATAACTTGGTGAGTACAACGTTGCAGTTACTGATAAAATTAATTGACATAACTACGAAAATAAGACCCAAGTTGTGATAAACCAGAATGATCTTTTAACGATATCCATGCACAATTCTCTGCAAGTGTAATCAGTGAGTGTAGCCTTTATGCGAGAACAGTCGACCAAACAGCACCCCTAAACCCTTAAATGACCTCCTAGCTCACTTTGTATGTTTTGAAACTCAAACCAGTTCACAGCTGAGTTTTAAAACATGATATGGTTTGTAAAGGCGGAATGGTTGCAATAACAAAATCACTGGGTGTACTTTTGAACAGCATAGATGACATGCAGTCAATAATTGAAGAACCCAAACAGAACAAGACAAGACTGTTATGCGTGAATCCTTCGCTATCCAACTGACATGCAAGACAAGACTGTTATGCGTGAATCCTTCGCTATCCAACTGACATGCAGACATGCAGTACAAGAGATGTAATCATGCACCCTTTGCAGACAGGACAGTTAATAAAGAGGAGGATAGTAAAATATCAACACTGTACCTACTGCACTTTCTACCACAACAGGAGATGGCATGGGCCAGCAGACCTCACAGGGGTGGACGAAGGTGGGAGAAGGAGGAGACAGTGCGTGTGTGGGAGGAGGGGAGGGTTAAGGGTTGTGTTGTCAAAGGTCACTGCTGGTTAGCTCAATGTTAGGGTCTGAATATGTATTCTTAAGGCTGTGGCTGTCTCTTGTTAGAAGAGGAAAGATGGTTTAGAACATCTGGACCTCTTACATTACAAACAATATACATATAAACTATATGAAGAGGCTTTTGAACTCTTAAACACATTTTAGTGTTTACTTTGAGAACATTATTTAGATTCCTGATGTTTTCAATGCCATATTCAATGTGAAGGGACAAATCAGTCTGTATCATCAGCACTGACACATGAACAACTGATAGGTAAAGAAATAAGCAAACATCTCAGTCACTAATGAAGAAAAAAAACCTTGTATGGGTAGACAGTAATGTCTAGAACAATGCTACCTGATGTGACCCAAAGACCTTCCTTACTGCTATAAAATTAATGAAATAAAACACAATGCTAATAATAATTACGGCTGAACAGGAATAAATGCAGCCACCATGCCATGTATTTCAGAAATGTACCACAGGGGAGCATCACAAGAAAAGAAGTTGAAAAGATACCATTCAATGACATTTAATAAGCATTATCTGGCCTTTTCCGATTCTCCAATCACCAAGTGATGAAAATCCTCTAAAAAAAGGCCTTAGATTAAAATATAAAGTTCAAATATAAAGATCTGGAATACTGACAAACTGTTTCCTGAAAGACTTGTTATGAGCTTTGTTTTCTACATAAAATCTTTTTCTGCAACTCCAGACATCAGATAAATGTAGTGGAGGAAAGATAGAAAGTCTCTCAGCATGAAAATACTTGTACCCTGTACAGAATGACCTTCTGCTGTATATAATGCATTAGAATGGTGTTCACATCCACCGCAATTTAAATACTTACTTTATTTACGCATTTTAACTCCTGTATTTTTCTGTAGCATGTCCATGTTGAGAATGGCATGAATCATAACCAGTCAAAACCAGTCATATACATTATATAAAAGGGTTTTTAGTCAGCCTAATATCCCCAGAATCCGATTCAAAGGTAGTAGAAATTACACCCTTGATGCAACCTCAATTTTCTGTATTTTTCCTCTCATTTACTATCATCAAAGTGTCCTGATGACCTGATCTCCAAATGTGGACCATTAATGTTTCATCTCTTCCAGACAGTTTATAGTCCTAAAAGCAGGAGGTAATGTATATGGGTTAATTGTAAAAGTTCAAATGCCTTTTTTCTGTGGATCACATAAGGCTAAAAACATTTAATTATTAATTGTTCCTACTTGCTACAGAGCTTATGGCCTTCATATTTCAAAAACCCAATGCAAAATTTCCATTGTAGAACTGCCATGGGGACCCTGAGCAGAGCAAACACCAATGCTGGTCTACACAAACAATTCCTCACGTTACAGCTTTCTGCTAATGAGATCTAATCCAATTTGATCTAATGTCATTTTAATCTCATGAATGATTCTGATGTAGATCCAATCGTGCTGCTGCTTTACCAGTTCCTCACCAACAACAGACTCTACTCTCCTAATACAGTACATGCAAATATGTATAAAAGATGTATAAACACGTCTCTTTAACCAGAGTTCCTACCAATAACTATCGTTTGTATCAAAACGAGATTGTTTAATAAAACTTAAAGAATAATATATTTTGGTGTGTGTGTGTGTGTGTCATTGGTGAAATGAGCGATGCTGTCAGTTTGCCGGTAGATTGGTTGTATATTCGACCTTGGCTGCTGAGTATAGAAGTAATGACTGAAGACATGTTTTGTGTGTGTTTGTGTGTTGTGTGTGTGTTTGTGTCGGGGAAAGAGCACTATTGCCATAAGACAGCAAAAAGAAATGATGTCACTGAAATAGAAGTCACTTCCGTCCACGGTGGAGCACTGTAAGGTTCAGCCTCCAGAAATGACGCAAGGTAATGCAATTGGCTGAAATGGCTGCATAGGAAGACGCAGGAGTAACCTAGCAACAGGGGCGGGGCTGTGAGAACAGGTTGTGTGTGTGTGTGTGTGTGTATGTAGCCTTCCTCCTTTGTCATGCTTCCTTTATTCATTCATTCAGTAGTATAAGGGTAGCAGGGAAGGATGAAGGAGAAGGGAAAGGTGACAGATATTAACATTATTTCCCCCACTTCCTTTCTTTTGAATCACAATTTTTTAAAATTGTGACCACTTATTATTGTTTATGATCCTTTGGAACCAAAACAAAGGAAAGACGGCCACTGAGAAGCGGAAAAAAGTAAGGAAAAAAAAGGATGAAAGGAAAAAACCAAACACAAAAAAGGAAGTAAAGGAAAGGGATCAGATAAGAAATATAATGTGAAAAGAAAAAAAAAATTAAAGTAAGGCAAGAAGAAGAGAAGGAAGGAAGAGAGGGAAAAAAATTGTATGGATGGATTGTACTTCCAATTTTAACAAACTGCCACTAACAGTGTCTTGAAAACAAAGTATTCTGTTGCATATCTCTTTGTATGCCACCTTCCACACACACACACACACACACACACACACACACAGTATTTGTCCATGAAATGAAAAATGTCATGACATTGAGCCTTACGCTATAATATGGTAAGTTATTTAAAATATTTGGCACAGGTGTCATTAAAACTGTAAATGAGACAACACAGTTCCAGTCAACAGTTTAACCACTGTGCTCATGGTAGCCATAGAAATAATACTTATAAGCTTTGTTCTAACTTACCAATTGAAGTGAATTTTAAGTGGTGACCTCATATATGTAAACTGAAATAGTCTCGTCAAAAACACATGTACTGTAGCCTGGGAACCAGATGAATCTGCGAGCTCAGGTCTTATTTGCTCTGGCAGATACATCTGGGCCCTCTCCCATTCAGACTGATTTTGTAGTTTCAGGTATATTTACGCATGTTTATATAGTATGAGGCGGGTTTAATACAATGACTGACAGAGAGGATCTTCGTTCAGACATCTTTGTAAATAACCAAGATGGCGGCCGCTGTTTTACAGAGTGTTCCGCGGCCGGCTACAGTGGCCGTTTCAAACGGACTGAACAGTAAATTTTACTTCTGACAGGAGGTACCATACGACAGGACGGTGTTTCGTTGCTCTGATCGGTTGTCTCCGCCCACCGAAAATGCCCTTTGGAAATCAAAAATGAACTGAGAGGTTCCAGACTAATACACATTTGCGAATTAGTCTGGCGATGCCAGGCTACATGTACTGAAGAAGAATAAGACTAGGGCCACGTGAAAAATGTATGTAAAGTTTAAAGTAAGAATTCTGAGAATAAAGTCAGAACTCAAATAAATCACTTAAAATTTTCTTGAGGTCCTTATCCTCTTTCGTACACATGTATATGTAAGGATTTGCAAAACAAAATCTAGTTCATGTTTTGTTGTAGCTTTAAAATGAATGTTGTCCTAATGCACTGATGCTGATATGCTGCACAGAGCTTCATCTTCAAGTTCTTGTTCTGAATATACAAGTGTGAACTTGTGTCAGTGTGTGTTTGCACGTGTGTGTTTGTTTATGCAGCTTGCCAAGTCCAGCCTCCAGGAAATGCTGTCAATACAGCCATTCAGAATGCAGCAGCAGTCACTGTGAGCTATTGAAATGCTTCCCTGGCTGTCCTCACACACAGTTTTCACTATGCAGGTACAGCATACAACTGCTACTACAACAGCTATACTGACTCATACATGCATGTTGTAAAAAACACTGTCATTTAAACTTTGCATTTGCTCAATTTGTGCTGTTAATCAGTTAACCTTGCACTAATCGGTTAGGCTAGTCGAAAAATCATGGAGCATCAGGGCAAGCGAAATTGATGGAAAGGGTCCTTGCTCTCAGGAATATGAATGCGTTTCAGAAAATTCATGGTTATTGTCCCATTAGATTTTTTAGATTTCCTGTGTACAACGGCAATTTGTGGCCTGATTCACTAGAAAAGGTTGGAGGTCCACTAAACTTATTATGAATCATCCTCTGGGGATTGTGACTCTCCATACCAAACATTATTGAACTAATTTTCTAAAAAAGCATTTAAGGTGGTACTGTTCAACTAAATGTAGTAACAAATTTCAAAAGCCTTTCACCATTGGTTAAATTTTTTAAAATGTACAATAAATATCAAATGTTAATCCAGATAGCCATGGAACTTCCATTAGCTTCAAACAGAAAACATTTCCTAATGAAACTAGCTAAGCATGCATGCAGTAATGAATCCTTGAAGATATTTATGACATCATTTATTTATCATGGTAGCTCAGTGGTTTTCTTGCAGCAAGACAATTCTGTGGCTACATCCACACCAATACATTTTCATTTTTAGACAGTCCAAATTTGTTTGTGCGTTACCCCTGTGAAAGGCTGGTGATCAGTATGGGATGTGTCCTGCCTCTCACACAACTGGATAAGTGGATAAAAAATGGATGGATGGACAACCCCATAACCTTAGCTCTAGCACCATACTTACCATACATACCATACATAGGAGAGACATTAAGCCTCATTACCAGACAGACTCCATAAGCAGGGGTATTGAACTTCACAGCCTCCTAGGACTCCTAACAGGGGTCTTGACTTTTGGCCTGGTTCAATGTATTGCTAAACTCTCTTTGCACTCTGAATATTCCCGTCTTGTGTTTGGAAGAGGATCAGCTGGCAGTGGACACTGATAAATGTTGCCTCACTCAGTGACATGAACACAAAAATGGAGAGAAAGCAGCACAAAAGCCCCAAAGGAATGAACACTTCTCTTTCCACAGCCACCTGATAGTTCTGTCTAACTGTTCGCTGTCAGGTAAGGTGAGGTTAAGCTCCACTGTACACACACATCACACATACACACCCATAGGTGTAACCCTATGACTCTGGCTGTTGAGTCACACATACACACATACACACACACTGAAAGCCCCTGTTTAATAATTTACCCTATGAAGGGGTAATGAGGACAAGGTATTTAAAGCTGTTGGTTGTGAGGAAACGTTTAAATTTTTTTTTAAATGTTGGTGCTTGGTTCATACTCCTGTTTGGCTCGTACATCCTCAGTGTGTGGCATTTTTCTTGCAACAGACACAAACACAATAGTATTAGAATAAAAATGCCCAAAGGGCTTCATTTCACTTTATAATGGTAACATTCAGAACTTGGGTTACAACTACGAATGAGAGTTTAGGTTTGATTTGAAGACTGAGACATAACAAAACCTTCAGTTGGACAGAGATTTCTCTCCTTACTGAATGTCTCCTGACTAGGGCCACACCTCTACAGTCAGGTCGTTAAGCCGCAGGTACAACATGTTTCGACAGCTCTGACTGAGCTGCTGATTGAAAACAACACTCCTAAAGAGAAGAACAACTCAACTTGTTGTTGCCATTTTTTTGTTTAGTATAAAGTGATTTTGTAAGATTCTTTGGTTTCTTTGCCAAGCTTGCAGATGGTGGATGGCAATTTCAGTTGGTTGGTCCACCACACTTGGTCCAGACTGAAATGTCTCTGACTACTGGGCATATTGAAATTTGGTACAGATATCCATGGTTCTGAGAGGATAAATCCTACTGACTTTGGTGATCACCTGACTTTCGCTGTATCGCCCCTAGCAGGTCAAAGTATTCACTTATCTTATGATATCTCAACATCTACTGGATGTGTTGGCACCAAATTGTATATAGACATCCATGATTCTTAGAGGATAAACACTATTAACATTTGTGATTCTCATCATCAGGTCAGAATTTCCATTTGTCCAATACTTGTGTATGATCAAATGCAAAACTAATGACATTCATCAGCCTCAGCTGTACTTTTTTGTACTGTTTTTTTCCTGCAATATTTTAATGTAAATTTTTAACACCATGAAATACAGCCTTTTACATTCATATACTATATAACACAATACAAGACTGATGCACTGACAGAAAACAAAGAGTGAGAGAAAAAAACTCAAAGCAAGAATGCTCCTCCTGCTTTAAAAATATATAAATTGCATTAGATGCAAAATAAAAGTATTTAAAGAAAAAATAAATTCTACAAGCTCGGAAACTGCATTGTCCATATAGATGAGTCATTCACTTGATCATCTGTTAAATCTAAATCCTTAACATAAATAATGAAGGGCCTCCATATATATCTCAAATATATGTTATTTAGCCTTTAATATGTAAGTTATCCTCTCTATTGGAAGGCTTAATAACATCCAGTGAATAGTCAGTGAATCTTTTTCCATAACAGTGCAATACATGTTTTGGGGTAAAGCAAGCTGAAGTCTATAAATGCTCATTCATTTTTATTCTTGTTTCTCTGGATATAAGCCCAACAGAAAAATCTTAGGGTCCAGTAAGATTTGTTTTGCAATCTTCTCGATTATAATTGTACCTCATCCCCGAACATTTGTACTTTGTTAAGTGCTAATAAGCACATATTAGCCTACCAACATGCTAAACTAAGATGTGAACATGGTAAACATACCTCCTAAACATAAGGATAAAAGGAATGATAATTAGTTCTATTTTGCTACTTAAGAAAAATATGTATTATTTATGTGGAATGTGGAGGATGAGTTGAAAAGCCTTATAGCCTGAGGAAAGAAGCTGCACTGTAGTCTGGTGGTACGACTTAACGAGTTAACAAGAACTTGGGGCATGGGGAGTTTGCTTTCTTAAGTTTACTTAAGAAATAAAGCTGTAAGCAGGGTGGAGATGTGATATGTCCATGACAGGTTCTCTGTGATGTTGATTCCCCACTTTAACAGTTTTTTAACAGGTTTGACACTTTAATTCACCTAGGAGTAAGTTGGCGGGAGAAGCAGGGAAATGTGGTCGGATAGAACAAAGCCGGGGGCGAGGAAAGGCTTTGTAGCTGCCAGGAATACTTGTGTAAACATGGTCCAGGGTATTTTTCCCCTGGTGGGAATGTGGACATGTGGTGGAATTTACTGTTCTGAGGTTTGATTAAAATCACCAGCCATAATAAAAATACCATCTAGTTATTTGTTCATGTGACTGATGATGACCTCATGCAGTTCTTGTAGTGCATTATTTGAATTTGCATCAGGAGGAATGTAAACAGCAAAACTGGTGAAATCTCTTTGCAGATAAAATGGCTGGCATTGTTTACAATAAAAAATTGATATCTGGGAAACATTCACTTTGACATTGGGTCCATTCACTTTGACTGCATTGGAGCAACAAGCATTATTGATGTAAACACAGAATCCGAGTATTCCGTCTGTCGGCACAGGACATGGTCCACCCGTCAAGTGTAATAGATTGATCAGGGATGTTATGGTGAAGCCAGGTAAGCGACCAGACATTAGCCAGGAGTAGGCTGGATAGGAGTATAGCCTTAGGTCCAAGCTGGGTTAGCTTAGCTCTTATCAACACTCTCTTCCCTCTCTTTCTGGGGGAGCCACACCCCTTTCGGTGGCGTTTGGTCAGGCTGTCTGGCTGGGTGATTGGAAGATGCCATGGGCAGAGATCGTCAAAAGGTCTGCTGCTCTTAATCCGATCTCCACATTTCCCTCTCCGATGTTGATGAGTGTATTTCTATCATAGGCAATATGTACTTCCTTTGGCAATACATGGTACAGCAATAGCAGCGAGAAAAAAAACAAATTAATGAAAAATATATAGAATTTTATGGGAGCTATTGGCCATGGCATCTGAAATGAGCCGGAGTTACCAAAACATCGGAATGTAACCATTGTCTCTGTGGGCATGTTAACATGCTGACGTTGGTGTTTAGTCTAAGCAAAGCCTGACAATCACGGGTGTGGCTGGAGACTATAAATCTTGTTGAAAGTTACAGGTTTAGTTGAATCATTTCCAAAGCAAAGAGATTAATGACACATTAATCTAATATGATAGATTAATGATACATTAATCTAATATGCATTGAATCACACAGACATACATATGACTGTATGTGTCTCATGTCTCATGTAAAAGAAAAATCATAAAATTATGTGGTGTATCAATGTGTAGCCTTTGGCCTGGCTAAACCTGCACCTACTCCCTCCTCCTACCTCCCACAGAGAATTCCCAATAGATGTACTGAGACTTCCCAACACTAGCTTCAATGAGCTGTAATCATCTATTTACCTTTGATTCATGTCTTTGGATGGAAGATACAATGCAGACTATAACTGCATTATCTAGCCAACTTGTGCATCATTTAATTAATTTATCTGTTGTTTAAAATTTAATTTATTTATGTTTCTCCAAGCTTTTTTACCACCAGCTCCAGCAGTTCTAATACATTTGAAATGAAGGGTGATTTACTTTTCTCTTGAATTTTGATGACATACACTTTGTCTTTTAGATTCTTGTAATTTATCTGATTCTGTTATCAAGAGCAACAATCAGTGGTGGGAGGAGGAGGCTCAGTGTCTTGCTGAAATTATCATTCTGGTTTATTACAATTTGACCAGTTGTAAACAAGCAAGAGTTGGAGATTATAAATGTCACAAATAACATCTAGGTGTATCTGTAAGTGTGTGCAGATCTTGTGGTAGGTCTGTGTTGAAGAGTTTCAAACACATCTGATCATCTGACTTCTTTTTACCTACGTTGCTAGAGGACAAATATTCTAGCAGTACACTGTGATTGGAAAAGAAAAACATTAAGAAACATTTCTGTCCAATCAAATCATATGTTAACCAAAAAAAAAACAAAAAGCTTGTATCAAATGTCACTTTTTTTCTATTTTGGAATAATTGTTTTTCTTACAACCAGGCCGTTACAATCAGAAATCTGTTGTATGTTATCCAAGCTGTAAACACAACTTCTACATTGATTTAAAGTTGTAGATGGAGTTACATTCCATTTAATTTGTGTAGAGTTTCGACAGAAATGTATCTCAAAAGAAACATACTCGTAAAAAACCCAGTTCATGCTGTAAATTCAGACAGATACCAGCAGGTTCAGAGGCTGTGGACTCTGCCCCTGCCTGCTTACTCTCTTTGTTGTCTGTGGGTCATTTTAAACTGACACTTAAACAGAAGTGGTTGGACAGGACGTGCCAGAGTTTGAAGGAGGCATGTTGGGACAGGACTACAGAGTCTGAGCCACGCCCCTATGACAGCCTGAAGTAGCTCGTCCAATGAGACAGAACATGAAAAGCCCACCTCAGAAAAACACACACTGTTTCATCTGGTCACACTCATGTCACTGACACTTATCTGCCATTATGTAATTCATAGTTACAGTATGCTGTACACTGAACCACATACCCAAGTAATAACCAAAATAAGTAAGACTAGACCAAATACTGAGAGCTGAATACAAGAAGCTTTTCACTGTGAGTTCTTTAGAAAAGGCACAAGTGCTCCATCAAAACTTGCACTGTAGGTCAGTGGTAGGTTTTTCATATAACTGTATGAACTCTCAGCTGCTACCATAACAACCCTGATGATTCATTGATGTGCGTTCCTGCCACTCCCTGTTAAGCTGCCATGGCCTGACCCTGATGGCAGGCTCATCTTATCTAACATCTTTAACATCTTCAAAGCAGCTCACTACTGCAACAACTGGCATGTTGATATGTAGTGGATCACACAGTTTGCTACTTTTCTAGTAGAGGTACCGTAGATTATGGCTAGCTGTTTAGAAAAAAATACACAGAGCTCTTTTGCCACATTGCAACATGACATCCGGCAGGGCGCTACGTTGGCCAATCACATATAGGCAAGTGCACACTCCTGGTGGATGACTTTGTAATGTGAAGGGCTTATTTCAAAATTCATAGATCTTTTACTCAAACTGGACACAAACTGGAATTTCATGTCCCACCTGTACCGGAAGCAACACGCCTCCACTAAAGATGTCCTTTGCATTGTTTTAACACAGAGCTGTTTTCAGTGTGAACACACAATTTGGATTCAAAGTCTGAGAATACTGAGTAAAAGAGAATATGGAATGAATCCATAGAATATGAAATTAAACTTTACATTAAACTGTGTATTCTGTGACTTGCTGCTATCTAGCAAACAAGCTGTGGACTGTGGGCTCCTCCAGCTTTAAGAGGGAACTTCTCAACACAGACAAGATGTTCAAAGTGTCAGAATAGTTTTTTCAGAATAGTTTTAAAAAAAAATAAAAAAATCTAAATATAACCATCACAATGTGCCACTATAAAATTAAGCAGGTCACCACTGCCTGGCACACTGATTGTGCCACCAGCCTCACAAACAAAGTCAGACTCAACACCTAAACAAACAGCTCTGTTACACTGCACCCAGACCAGCTTGAACTTAAAAAAGGGCCAGGTTCAACATCAACTGAAAATAAACACAAAAATGTCACAATCTGAACTGCTGCTGTCTAATGAACATCTCAATGTTGGCCAGAATTTCACATACCATTTATTGAGTAGTGAATGTGTCAAAACAAGTTGGAATGGTCTTTTTACACAAAAGCCATGTTGTGTAAAAAAAAAGAAAAAAATTCAAAGATACGCTCCTTGATTTTATAATACACTTATAATACACAATAATACACTTCTTGTTTGAACATTCTGACACTCACTTGTAGACTATTTCTGAAACATGTTGAATTAATCTGACTACACAGGCACTATGTTGTTAACTTGTTTTGGAGTAGGAATAGTTCAACATTTTGGGAAATATGCTTATTTGCTTTCTTTCTGAGAGTGACTGGCGTACAGTGAGACTGGACTGTAAACAATCAGAATGTTAGCTAACAAGCAGCACCCTAACCCCTGCAAGCTATCAAAGCCACACTGAATACATTTGCTATGTCTGTCTCCAGTGCAGGTGTGTGTGTGTGTGTGTACACACTAGGTACACGCACCGGACTTTGCACCAGAGCTTGCACGGGACATGCAAAGAAACAGAACAACAGAAAGGACTAAATGTTCTGAAAAGTAAAGTAAACTGATAATGACAAATAGTGATTACAGTAAGAGGAGGGGCAGAGTGAGGACGAGATGAAAGAAAGATAGATAAAGAGCTGTCACTGCATGTGTTTCATGCTGATGCTGAAGTGGAAACAAGGCTAACTTTCCAACTTATATAAAGCTTTACTCAACAGATTCAGACTCAGATAACTTACATTACGTCCTGACCTCTCATCGTTATTTAGCTCTGACAAACAGCTAAGGATAAGGATCATATCTCAAGCTGCTTCTTGATAATTTGCATATAGCTATGTATATACAATATCAAATTTCTAGTACACTCAAATGTATATGGTTCATTAAAAATGTTCAATGATTATGTTCATGATTAGACATTGTGTCCCGTTATGCCCTGTAAAACAGAAAGTTGTAATCACTGTAATCCACTGAGAGTAGGGTCCAAGGCATTCAACTGCCGTCAGCTTAGACTTTGTGGCGTTCACCCTCACAAGCATCAAAAAAGCAGCTTGATGTTTGTTTACTCAAGCAGCTCCACGTTAGCCTCTTCTAAAACAACTCAACTTCGTTTTACTTTTTTTTTAAATCAAAGAAAGTCCATGATGTTACTGAAAAACAGCTCATGTTGGATCAAGTGCAATGTCCAAATAATGGGTTTCCAAATAATTGCTAGGGGATGGTTCTGGTGTATAGTTTAGGAGAAATTATGGCATAAATCAATATCAGCAACATAATATACACAACATCAACATGAAGCAATATCTGATCAAACATTAAAACCCATAATAGTAAAAGTCCTAATTGAAGGTGGCCTCCCCGACGGAAAGAAACCATCAACCTTCCACTCAGATGAGATCAAGAGACTCTGGTCCCCATGGGGCTCTTCAACAGTCATAAATAACATCATGTGACTCAGCCATGGAGCCAGTCAGCTTCCATCAATCAACCAGAACCAAACCAACACCCTTCACTAAGGTACAGCGATGCAACCAAGGAACAAGTTTAAAAATCAGTAAATCTGCTTTTACACTAAGCAGCGCCATTGCATATGGAAGAATCCTCAAGGGTTAAAGCGATGGTTATGCCTTCAATACTGCCGCTTAGGAACATTTCTTATGATCTGAAATGAACCAACATGTTCCTACATAGAACTCATTTGTGTCCCACTAATGTTTGTTCTAACATTTTCAAGTTGTATGCACTCATTTATGTTGCATCCCCTGCATGAAATGCAGTTAGGCACAGACCTCCCAGCACCCTCTGTCAATCCACCAGGATGTTACTGACCTTAAAGGCAAATTTGCGGGTGATGTTATCCGAAGGCTCCACTCCTCCAATTCGGAAACTGAGCAGCGGCAAACTCCCTAACACCGTGTCCTCCTTCTCATCTGTGAAGAGGAAAATTGAAAGTGTTAAAACATCTCAGGAAAAATCTGAGAGACAGAATAACAATAACAATTATGGCCTGAGCCAGTTCATTCCACCTGCAGGATAAAAGACACAAAACAAAGGAAGAGTGTTCAGAGTACAAACATGAGAGTGGAATCAGAGCTGCTCTCCTCCCAGCACACTATGTGCTCCCACAGTGACAGCTTCCTAGAATAGATATCCATTATGGTCCGAGGGTCCCTGTGATAAGCAGCGATAACACACAAACACACACACACACCAGGATCCAGCAGTGATAAATAGGAGCACTGTAGAAGGGGAGCACACTAAATAATGGAAGGAGGCATGAACATTTCAGCAGTTTGAAAATGGATACACTTCTTTCTCTGTGACCTCCTACCTCTTATTTCCCGAACATGGCTCTGCACCGACACTCTTTCTGCCACTGACTGAGTGTGTGTGTTTGTTATGTGTGGGTGTGTTTGTGTGAGAGAGAGAGATCTGAGGGAGGGGGAAGGGCTTGTGCAATCATACAATACACTGCTCCCTGCTCTGTGTGTATGTGTGTGTGTTTGCACAAGATAATGATCAGCCCATGTGACTCAGTGTTGCAGGAATCTCGGCCCACAGCCAAGTGTACCTGCTGCTCGTCTGCACCAATGAGACACAAACACACACAAAGGGACAGCAGGTAAGTAGACTCACTTTTGTCTCTTGTGTGTGCCACAAACATTCAAATGATTCATTGATGTCTGTATTTATAGACACAAAATGATGATGACAAAAGGGGGGGAAACAATTATATGTAAATTTGATAGATAAATATATAAATACTTTCCAATAATGTAGAACACAGAATAAGACATTTCACATCTAGGAGAAACTGTAACTGGCTGATTTGGGGTATTTTCACAAGGGAAATGACCTAAATCATAAATCTTTACTTCAAGCATGGGTATCAATCCATCCAGATGCTCTGATGTCTCTGGGATTTCTGCCTACCCAATAAAATGGAGGTCACTGGAAGTTAATTTGCAGTGCTCACAGTATTAAGACGTGACAGCTGCATTGAGCCTCTGTGAGCCAAACATAAACAATTAACAAGGGTTTCTAACACATTATTTTGTCGTAAGAAGATATTACAACATTTTAAAGTATTTATTTATCTATCTATTTATCTATCGGAAGTCATTTTCAATTGAGTGAGAGGGGTGCTGTGAACCTTTGATAATCAATCAGTTCAATAGGTAAATATTGGTGCCTAAGCCGCATGCTCTTAACAGCATGGCTCTCTATTCTTACTTATTCCTTGTACAGTTAAAGTGGCCAGTGAGTATTTAATACATGAGCTGTGGCTGGTGGGTGAATTTTAGTTTTCCACCTTGTAACGAAATGATCTGATATGTACCGTTAGCTAACATTAGAGGTAACGTTATTACAGGCAGGGACCAAATACGATGTGTATGTGTGTGTGTGTGTGTGTGTGTGTGTGTTTATGTGTGTGGGTTCTTCTTCTGTTATATTTCCAGCAGATTTGACATTTTACAGTGGAACTTCTCTGCACATGTCTTCTGATTAAATGCTTTGGGGCATGTAAACACACTTCTTATTGGATTACTTAATTTAGAATCCATATAAACAGTTAAATTGGAATCTCTAGAAGAAGGATTTCAGTTGGATTGAAGAAATATTATCCATGTAACCGCAGCTACTGTCTGTTAACAGTCTTAATAGGGGTGGGGTTTTTTTTTTTGGTAAATAGCAGTTCCAAAAATGGAACGCGGAAAATAATCCCCTTTGCACTCTACATCATTGCACTATTTCTCCACTTCATTGTCATTGTTGTGTTATGCTCACATATATACTTTGTATATATATTTATTTTCATATTTGTACATAGTAGTTAAATGTTTATGCTTACCTTCGCTGTCCTTGTTTTTTGTATATGTGTCTATGTATGTGTATGTACGTTGAGGGCAATGGGAAAACCAGAGTCAAATTTGTATGTGTACACATTCATGGCCAATAAAGCTGATTCTGATTCTGATTCTGATTTACATATTCAGTAGGAACCCATGGGCTTGGGGCTGAGAGCCATAGACAGAGTAGAAAGTCAGAAAAGTACATTATGTCGCTCAATCAGTACAGAATCTGCTTTGTTCCTCCTGATTTGGAAACTTGTCAATCAGCCGCAGTCTCCTCTTCAGTACTGTGACTGGAAACTCTCACAGGCAGACAGATCAGTGTCATTGTTCAATAGTTGGAACACACCCTTCACCCTCCCTGATAGCCAATCCAATGGCACAGTTTCTGTGCAACATTACAAAGGTATGCCAATCAGAACAGCCCTAGTCTGGCTATGTGTGTGTGAATGTGTGTGTTGTGACCAATCAACAATATAAAAGTCTCAAAGGCTGCAGTGACCTGACCACTCTGAGCCTAACACACTACTTAGGGATTGTATGACTGTAAAGTCAGTGACTATGTTTACATGCACAGAATATTCAAGTTTTTGGCCTTATTCCAAAAAACACAATATTCCTACTGAGCTGTTTACATAGCTAATGAAAATTAATATTCCACCGATATTCCCGTTTACATGCATACAACGCATGTCTGACGGCTACCCTGTCGACACCTGTTGATATCAAAGTCTTTGATATCCAGATAACGATACATATCACGATATAGCTAATTTTCTGTAAATTCAATGAATACATAATTTATATAAAATGACCACATGGAAAGACCTATTTCTTGTTACATTGCCCTGTTCAAAACATGCCTGTTGGGTCCTGAGTAATACACCTGCCATGATATAGTTGGGTCCCCTTGTCTACTCATCAATTGGATGCAAAAGTGGGCATGAATATTTTATGGTCTCAATGGAGTCAGTAAAGTAAAAATTTGAATGCAGGATGGTTACTTCTTCTGTGCGGTATGAATAGTTTTACTGTTAATGGTTAATAGTTTTACTTCAGAAAGTCTTGAGTATCACTGCTGTGAAGGAATTTTCTTTCTTGCATGTTAAACTTCCCCCTTGTAGGTTAAAGGTAACTTAAGACAGTGCTTCACAGGTCAGGTCAACTGTCTGTCTCTGTTCACCTGTCTCACTCTGTGTGCCTGACAAGGCCGAATTGGCTCTGGCCTCTGGTAAACCAAGGTCTGCTAGATATCTTTTGTATTCGGGTTTAGACACAACAGGCTGGCGCCTGGTTGTTGACACTGGATAAGAGATACTGTAGAGAGGCTATGCTGTTGCTAGGACAGCAATGGTTGACGTCTTTCCTTGTTTGGATCCGATATCCAATAGAGTCATCACACATGCCAGGCTGAGTTAGAAATAACCCTATTTGGATATAATATAACAATCAAAATATGATGCATTATTCAACTATCCAGCATTATATTAGAATTGATAGCTCCACCTTGAACAGACGTTAATTAAATTTAAAAAACAATTAATTTGACTATTAATAGTTAGTATTAGTATTAATGGTTTTTCTTTAGAAAAAAAAAGTTTTGAGTACTTCTACTACTGCCAACAACTACCAAGATCCCCAGTTAGAGAAAGCTAGAAGGCGATTGCCTCCGCCTCTGAAAAACGCACCAAGTTGCGGCAACATGACCACTACGGTTATAAATAGAGCATGGATTTTATTAGCGGAGGTATTTGGCCAACTGTAAAATTGTTAGTGTTTGTATGAGTTGTAATGGCTGTGTCGCACTGTTTCTGTAGTCTATCCGCTCATGCTCCTTGACTCCAGGGAAGTGAAGAAGAGTTTGGTTGTAAAGTTTGCATCCAGCAGCAAAAGTTAACTGCAGTCAATGAGCCACCCTGTAAGGCCTGCTGCTCTCTTTTTTATTCAAAGTTTATTAATATTGAACATGTTGCGTGTCCAAATTGCACCAAATGTTACATTGCACTTCCCTGGGTCCCGAGCAATACACCCGCCAAGTATGAAGTAGGTAGGGTGAACAGTTTGAGAGCTAAGCAAAGGACAAACAGATATTCCTTGCTTTATAGATAGACAGGAACATAATATATGTTCCAGATTACCCCTGTCTTCTGTCATGTTCACTCTCCTCCATGTTTGTTCATGTTGCCTTCATGCAAATTTCCTGCCTGCATCTGTGCTGTGTAGAAGAACTCAAAGCGTTGTCCAAATGATGCAAAAATGATAATCACTGTGTTTCTTTCATAAAGACAAAATGTTTTTTGATCTGTTTTCTTCGGAGGTGGGAGGGACATACAGTGTTTCAAATAAATTGATTTATTTGTGCTCGACCGCCACAATATCAACACTGTTGGCAACATACTGATTTTCAATTTTTATACCTTTAAAAGTGGGTAAAATCTTATCTTACTGTAGAGCTGTGCGCAGCACATTTTTCCGCTCAGCCTCTCCTAGCCACGCTCCTGCTCTCCCTCTCTGGCCACTGTTCATACCTGGCGTTAGAATTCGTCTCCACATAATTAAGCTAACAACATAATAAAAGTGTATATTACTATAATTAAATGGTGCAGCTTATTTATTTATCTTACTATAAATATAAGGCGCATATATTAATTAACATTGTAGGTGTCTTAAGTGATTAGTAATGTTGTAAGCTAGCTAGCTTTCTGGGAACCAGACGAATCTACAGCTCATGTTTCATTTGCTCTGGCAGATACGTCTGGCTCCTCTCCCATTCAAAATAATTTCCCTGCCGTTTTATCGGGTGAACCAATCACAAGTGTTTATTTAGTATGAGGCGGGTTTAATGCGAGCACTGACAGAGACAAGCGTTCAGGCATCTTTGTAAATATCCATGATGGCTGACGCGTTCAACAGCCGGCTACAGCGGCAGTATTAAACGTACTGGACGGTAAATTTTCAATAAAAGAAGAACAAACATCCGCACTTAAACTTTATGTTGTAAAGAAATATGTGTTTGCCGGACTTCTGACAGGATATACCGTCCAACAGGACAGTGTTTCGATGCTCTGATTGGTTGTCTTCGCCCGTCGACATCGAAATGAACTAAGAGATTCCAGACTAATACGCTTTTGCGAATTTGTCTGGGGATGCCATGCTAAATCGCTGCACTGATTCTGAGGGAAATTCTGGAGTTTTGAAGTGAGGAATAAATTACTCAGTTAGAGGGATGGCCTAGGAAGATGTCTGCATTTGTCCCAAAGGAAGCATCATAATTTTTTTGCCATTTGTCAACTGCACTATGTAGTAAGAGGGAAACAAATAGCCTTGTTTATTTTATGTTTTCATGTTCTGATTGACCTTTGTTGCTGTATTTGGATGAAATGTGTCTGTGAGACATTAATGTGTATTTTATGTTGTAGAGCAACCATAGGTTTTCATAAATTGTTCTTTTTTTCTGCGTTTTACAAGCCTGGCATCGGTTGGCCCAAAAAATCGTCAGGGTAATCAGTTTGAATGGGACGGGCCAGACGTATGTGCCAGAGCAAATGAAACATGAGCTCGCAGATTCGTCTGGTTCTCCGCCTAGCATTTTACTGCAGCAATGAACACTCACTTGTTAGAGTGGGCTCTGTTGAACAAGTCACTTAATTAGAAAGTTGTTTCTTTCCCCCAAAGGAAGTATGTTATTTTTTTTATGCGTCGGACACGCGTAATTTCAGTTTTTTAGGAAACCCTGAACAAGAGCAAGGATGTGTGAGGGAGCATGTAGGCTTTTTAGTACCTACATGTCCCACAGGAAGATCTTTTTGATGTGCTGACATCCACTGACACACTTATTTAAATTTTTAAGCAACACTGAACACTTCCTTAGTGTGAGTGGTTTGGATTTGAAATACAGTTCTTGAGATTGGAATAAAAGTCCTGATTGAAATACATCTTTTTCATGTGTTAATGTTTAGGGTGGACTCAGCTAGTTCTAGATTTATAGTACCTTTTGTAGGTATTCACTGGTAAATTTTGTTAATCTCTATCAACCTCTGTAAACATAAGTAACTTGGTAATATAAATTGAAATTAAATTATTCGTTTTGAGCCGACTTGATTCACATTTGTAAAAAGTTGATAAACTAAGCTCAACTAACATATTTTTCAATTACCTTAACTAATCTTTTCTCGTGTAATGTGTAATAAACTTGACACTTTACGTTGACATAACTCAGTCAAAGCAACAAGATGACTTGACTGAGTTAAGTAGTGTCAAAGAATCCTTTTTTCCAGAATAATCATTTGGCTGAGGGAATTTCTATGCATCAGCTGACTTGGAGCCCAAACAGGTTCTGGAGTGATGATGATACAGATAATGTTTGGGGGCAGAATGGGTCAGGAGGTACAGTGATCGTCTAGTAATCAGAAGGAGAAAATTCCTGGTCGATCCCCGGTGTCGAAGTAAATGGTAAATGGACTGCATAGCGCTTTTCTAGTCTACTGGCCACTCAAAGCGCTTTGCAACACATGCCAACATTCACAGACACATTCATACACTGAGGGCAGAGGCTGCCGTGCAAGGTGCCAACTGCTCATCAGGAGCGGTCACATGTCTTGCTCAAGGACACTTCGACACTTTCTCTGGAGGAGCCGGGGATCAAACCAGGACTCTTCAGATTATTATACAACCACTCTACCTCTTGAGCCAGGCCACCCCTCAAGTGTCCTTGAGCAAGACATTGAACCCCCCAGTAGGTGTCTTGTCTACCTTACAGAAAGGAATTGGCAACCAGTGGTCTAGTCAAAGAGTAGAAACATCAGATTTTTACAAAATAATAGCAATATATATTTGTCTAACAGACACACTCATACAAGTACAAGCTGTGAGATCTGTCAGAGGAGTCAGAGACAGTCCTGTAAAACACAACCCGACAACAAAAGTCCTGTGCTTTTTCTCTTCCCCTTGTGCCCATTTTTTGGAACTTGGTCCTTGCTGGCATAGCAATCACAGTGGTAAATTGCACTGTCACACATTCCTCCCTCCATTGCTCCCTCTCTCTAAGCCTTCTTTTCCAAAACACAGCTGGGCCAAGCAGAGACGAAGGGGAGGCTGGAACAAAACAGACGTGTTCAGAATGAAGAGAGAAGCCCACAGCACAGAAGGAATTAGAGACAAAATAATTAAGAAAAGAAAAGCATGGGCACTTACAGAAAAAAGAAGGCTAGTGTCGTGAGAGCAGAACCAGGCTGCAGCCCAAAGTGTATGCATTTACACATTTTCATACACACATGCACAGAAACACTACACTCTTTATAAAAATACAGAATATGGTTGAAAGATTAACATTTCCAATATTGTTAAAGCTCTGGACTAATGTTTGTTCTTGATTTTATTATTAATTTATGGACACTGACAACTAAGTATGACACACAACCACTACAAGTAAATATTTGATAAATGTAAAGTTTGGCAAAATCTTGGCAGTGTAGCTGCTACGCTGTCACAGGGCTACAATGTTAACAATATACAACACATTTCATATCACTGTGGTAATGTTTTTGTTTTTACAGAGGTGACATTCTAACTGAACCACATTAACAAGTTACTAACCCTCATGCTGGCAACACATCATCTAAATACAAGACAGCTCCTCATTACAATTTGTATAAACAGAAAATCATAGAAGCAGTTATCCAGGCTGGAAAACAGAATGAAGTACAAACCTTTGTAGTAGAAGAGACATCGGTCAGTGAGGACGAACCACCTCTTGTTCCACTGCTTCACTCCACTGCTGGCCTGTAGGAACACACACTCTCATTAATCATCATCATTATCAACATCATCCTCTTTATATTTATTATGATTATTGTTATCAACAAGTCCCATAAAAAGCCAAAAAACAACAATGAATTGATCTGTTAAGTATTGTCTGTGTAGCCACAGTCTGATACAGCTTCTGCCTCCAGGCTATAGAATGCCATCATAATTTAAAATCTATTAAACACATAAAAGTGCCTTTCTGCTGCAGCGGGAGACATATTCATGCATTAATGTGAACACGGCCAGTGCAGCAGGATGAATTCATTGTTGGTTTTGGTTTCTTCAGGGGGTTTCTTATTTAACCTTTAAATAACAAAAGGCCAGAACTGCTGGCACGAGACAGGATGCAAATTTGGGCCGATGTTTAAATGGAATGCATGTTCACTCCCCTAGCCATCACACTTTTAGTTATGCCATGCAAGTGAAGGTCACCCTACTTCTTGTTCCACTACTGAACATGGGTATTGGGTGTAATTGTTGCTGAAAGCCAACTGTTATGATGAGCTGATGCAGGCACACTGTTGGAAACAATTCCACAGCCAGAGATCATAATTCTCAAACTGTGCTTTAAATCCTTTTCACTGAAAGTATGCACAGGAGTTACTATCTTTTTTAGTCTTGGGTTCTGTATTCTTGTTGTTACTTCAAGTAATTAAGTATTGCACTTCTGTAAAGTTGAGCCTACAATTCCCATAATGCAACTTGATGGTATCTTTTGATTGACATCATAATTACATCATCAGGTTACAGACTACATTATAAGACTACAGTCTGAGTAGTGCTAAACATGACTTGTGGGCTTGTGTAAAATCAGTGGAGTTCTTTAATAAGGAAGGTAGAGAGAAAGGGTTTTACCTGCTTGTACAGCCATCCCTGTTTGGACACCTCTGCTTTGGGATTCCTGCGCATGGAGTTGGAACGCTTCCCAAAGGTAGCCGCCTTTCTTGGAGTACGAGATGCCTGCAGGTGAGAGATATGGATGAAGAAGAGGAAGGGTTTGTACATGAATTATTTATGAAATAACAATTTAAACTTTAATAGTAAGGTATAGAGGATTGAGAGACACATTGAAGGATTGATGAATGTGTCTACATCCATAAGAACATGCATAGAATTTAAATGAATGTCTACATAAATGAAAGGAAAATTCTCATCAGTGTGTGTCCATCCACTTTGATCGCCACCATGTAGTCTCTGGCTAATTTCATCGAAGCTATCAACGCACACCTCCAGTCCCCAGAAAATGCTTCAGCATCTGCCTTATACGGAAGCCCTGAGAGTCAAGCAAGAAAACATCTGGTGATCCATTTTCTAAGTCTGATCGAAATTGATTTCTCTCCTGTGTTTATGACTTAAGAACAAGGGGAAAAAAAGTTTTGCCAGCATAATTTCTTTCAGTAGATTTAGTGTTTGTTGTTGTAACACTCATTTCAGCCACAAGAGGCGGAAGTATAAATAGGACTAAAAGCATTCATGTTTTTTCCAGGTGAGTTTTAATTTCTCCGTGCACTCTAAACACAAGATGCATATATAATGTGTTAGCAAGTTATGTAACATTACTGTCAAGTCTTTCTTG
Source organism: Lateolabrax maculatus (assembly GCA_031216445.1). Taxonomy (NCBI): domain Eukaryota; kingdom Metazoa; phylum Chordata; class Actinopteri; order Acropomatiformes; family Lateolabracidae; genus Lateolabrax; species Lateolabrax maculatus. The sequence goes on along the minus strand of CM062213.1, from coordinate 29,113,715 downwards.
TCTTCATTATTTTCTTCTTTTGTTCTTTTCATTCAACTCACCTGGAAGAAAACATGAATGCTTTAAGTCCCATTTAGAACATGGGGTAGTGGTGCACTTTGCAACAAACATTTGTTGAAAAATCATTTGTTTTCACAAAATACAGTAACTTATGATCCTGACCAAAAAAAAAAAAATCATTTGCCATAACAAAGGTGAAAAAAGTAACTTAAAAGTAAATTATCCTTTTTTTATTACCCGTTTACTGGTAAAAGCAGCACATCCTGAGTTGGCTCTCAGGATTATTGCTCCTGATTTTAATCAGGCAAAACTCAAAACAACTCTCCCCAAATATCATCAATATGTGGACTGCCCAACAAAAAGAAGTAACACAGTGGACAAGGTTTATTGTAAAATACCTCCGGCCTACAAAGCAGTTCCCAACCCTCCCCTCGGACAATCCATATCCATATATCTCTGTTTATAGTGCCGGGATACAGAGAGCTACTAAAATGTGACATCAAAGCTGTCCAGTGACGGGTGAAAACAGCCCAGTGTAACACTGGGATTTCCCTGCTACCCATACAGAACATCTTTGACAAGAGATGTCTAAGAAGAGCATGTTCCATTACCAGGGACCATACAGTCACTTACCAGTAGACTAAAGAATAGTTTCTTCCCAAGAGCTGTAAAGCTAGTGACCCCCACCCACACTGATTACTTGCCTGACTATGGACATGGTTTATGCAATAATGGGAATTTTTAATGACACTGTGTAATACTTTCAGTGATGATTATATAATATTACCCATGACAGTGCTACCAATGACAATTTGTATTCTTTATACATAATATACATATGTACCTGTCTGCCTGACCTTTTGCCTGATCCTTGGACCTAAGATTTTTTGCCTAACCCTTTTGGATATACATATGGACTGCCTTCCTGGTTTCATCCCATACCTGCCTCAACATTCCTTAAGCCCTCCAGTTTTTGTAAATAAATCATTGAATTGCATCATCTCTGCCTCAGTTGTCTGCATTTGGGTCCTATCCATGTTACTCGGCGCTTACCAGCTGTGACAGATAAAATACACCCCACACTAATTATGTCCAGTGTTTTAATGTCCGATTTATATTTTAACCCGATTCAGTGTTTATAGATCACTTCCTCATAGGTCTTTAGTCCAATAGGCATAGCATGAGAAAGACATACTCAGGGAATAAAAGATTAATCATTGACCTGTCCACACCCCGCTCCAGCCCCTTTTCAAGCATTTAAATAGCATCATTCCATCCACGTTTTCTCTTCACTATGTTAGCTGGACAGGCCGCATGCCTCTCCAAGGCCGACATAACTGACGCCTTTGAAAATCATTCAAATCTCAAATCTACCCTGGCATTTTGCGGCATAAGATGGGATTCAAATTTTATTTTGGGGTGTGCTTGACATTTGGCTGCAGGAGTAGCCCATGCATATTTTCCAAGGCTCCATAAAAATGAAAATTGCAGCACATCCCAAGTCTTTCTCTACTGCAGAAAACTTGCCATGCGCATCATTCCTCAGAGACGCTCCTTCATCTTCCAACCATTGGACATGGTACAGAGGAAAGAGGCTGTTCTGGTGTCTGGTAGTTTTGGCCTTCAGTGCTCTGTAGTGCCTACCAGAGGGGAAAAGTTGGAACATGTTGTGTCCAGGGTGTGATGGGTCTGCAGTGAAGTTTCCTGCCTGTTTCCTGACTCTGGAGATGTACAGGTCCTGGATGGAGAGTTTTTCTGCAGACCTTACTGTCGGTTGTAGTTTGTTCCTATCCTGTTTGGTGGCCGATCCAAACCAGAAAGTGATGGATCTGCAGAGAACAGACTGGATGATAGCAGTGTAGAACTGAATCAGTTCAACCTCCTGTCTGTCAGGAAGTTTGTCATCCTGTGACAGGTGGAGGCTGGCACAGTGAGCTGGGAAAGCTTCGGCTGAAGGATTTACGGGAAGATGGTGTTTCCACAAACAGAACCCTTTCGTATGTCCCTGGGGAGTCGAGGAGTTGCAAAACGAAGTGCAGTCCCATGTTGACTGCATCATCCACCGACCTGTTTGCCTGGAAGGAAAACTGCAGGCGATCCAGCAGAGGGCCTGTAATGTCCTTAAGGTGGGTCAACACCAGTCTCTCAAACGACCACATGACCACAGATGTCAGGTCTCCCAATTGCACCAATCGGAAGTAACTAAAATTAATGTGGAGTCCATGTGTAACTATGCAAACACGATGTTGGACTCCGTCTGTCTTCATTCAACCGCTGGTTGTTGAAGTGGTGTCCAGCAAACGATATTGGCTTCATAGATAATTGGCCAACATTTTGGGGGAGACCTGGTCTGATGAGGAGAGACAACATTCATCCCACTTTAGATGGTGCAGCTCTCATATCCAGAAATTTGACCAAATTTATTAGTGGTCCCACACCGTGACAATCTAGAGTTGAGACCAGGAAGCAGAGCTGCAGTCCTACACGCTTCTCTGCGCTTCCATTACAGCAGTTACCCACCCAAAACCCCATAAAAAAACCTACGTCTGCCCCCCGACCACTTCAATTAATTCAATCAAATTTAAAGAGAAGAGGAGTTACTCATAAAAACTTAATAAAAATTAAAACCACCAGTGTAGCAGTACAACAAAATAAGATGATTAAATGTCGACTCTTAAACATTAGATCTCTGTCATCTAAAGGTGTGTTAGGCAACAATTTAATATCTGACTATCATATGGATTTATTTTGTCTAACTGAAACTTGGCTGTGTCAGGAAGAATATTTTAGCCTGAATGAATCCACTCCTCCCAGTCATATCAATACTCACATTCTTCAAGAAGGTGGAGTTGCAGCCATCTTTGACTCTAGCTTATTAATCAACCCTAAACCTAAATTTAGTTTTAACTAATTCGAAAGCCTTTTTCTTAGTTCTTAGTCCCGATCCATATTCTGAACCAGAATTCTCAGTTTTTAAACAAGTTTAGCCCTCAAAACAGATAAAGTCATTATTGTAGGTGATTTTAATATTCACACGGACATCGATAATGATAGCCTTAGTTCTGCATTTATCTCACTATTAGCTCCAATTTGCTTCAATCAGAGTGTAAACAAACCCACTCACTGTTTTAATCAACCCCTCGATTTTGTTCTGTCGTATGGAATCGAAATTGAACACACAAAATGCTCCCTTATCAGACCATTATTTAATAACTTTTGAATTCATATCACTGAACTACAGGCCATGAGGCAAACATTCCTATGGTAGATGCCTGTCTGATTAGTGCTGTAGCTAAGTTTAAGGAAGTGATTCCATCAGCATTTAATTTAATGCCATGTCTCAATGTAACGTAGGACTCCTATGCTCACTTTAGTCCCTCCCAAATTGATCATCTGGTTGATAGTGCTGCAGGCTCGCTGCAAACAACTCTTGATTCTATTGCCCCTATGAAAAAGAAGATAATAAAACAAAAGAGGTTAGCTCCATGGTGTAACTCCATAACCCACAAATTAAAAGAAGCAAAAATTAGAAAGGAAATGGAGTTCCACCAAAGTGGGGGAAATCTCATTTAGTTTGTCAAAATAGTCTTAGAACATACAGGAAGGCCCTCCGTAATGCCAGAGGAGCCTATTACTCCGCACTAATAGAGGAACATAAGAACAACCCCAGGTTTTTTTTAGCACTGTAACCAGGCTGACACAGAGTCAGAGCTCTGTTGAGCCATGTATTCCCAGAGCTCTCAGTAGTAATGACTTCATGAGCTTCTTTGATGATAAAATTCTAACTATTAGAGAAATAATTAATCATCTTGTGCTCTCAGCCAGTTCAGATATATCTTCAAGTACAGGAACCTTACAAACAGCTGTAGAACCAGATATATATTTAGACAGTTTTTCTCCAATTGACCTTTACCAACCAACTAACCCCATCCCAACTAGGCTGCATAAAGTAGTTTTACCCTTAGTTCCGCTTTCGATACCACTGACCATCAGAACCTTTTACAGAGACTTTGATTAGCATCAAAGGACCCACACTAAACTGGTTTAAGTCCTAGATAGATTTGATTTCAGTTTGTACATGTAAATAATTAATCCTTCATGCACACCAAAGTTAGTCACGGAGTTCCAAAAGGCATGCATTAAGGACATAAAAAACTGGATGACCTGCAATTTTCTGCTTAAACTCAGACAAAACTGAGGGTATTGCTCTTGGCCCTGAAACACTTGCAAGACACATTATCTATAGATATAGTTACTCTAGATGGCACTGCCCTGGCCTCCAGCACCACTGTAAGGAATCTAGAAGTAACCTTCGATCCGGTCATGTCCTTTAACTCCCATATAAAAACAAACTTCAAGGACTGCTTTCTTCCACCTACATAACATTATATAAATAAGGCATCCTGCCTCAAAAAGACGCAGAAAAACTATTCCATGCATTGGTTACTTCTAGGTTGGATTATTGTAATTCCTTATCATCAAGCTGCCCCAATAAGTCTCTGAAGACTCTCCAGCTGATCCAGAATGAGGCTGCATGTGTACTGACATGAACTAGCAAAACAGAACCTATTTCTCCAATATTAGCTTCTCTGTACTGGCTCCCTGTAAAATCCAGAATAGAATTTTAAATCCTCCTCCTCACCTACAAAGCTCTTAATGGTCAGGCACCATCATATCTTAAATAGCTCCTAGTAACATATTACCCCACTAAAGCACTACGGTCATAGAATGCAGGGTTACTTGCAGTACCTAAAGTCTCTTAAAGTAGAACTGGAGCCAGAGCCTTTAGCTATCAAGCCCCTTTTCTGTGTTTGGGTTCTGGAGGCAGACACCCTCTCCTCATTCAAGAGTATGCCAAAAACGTTCCTCTTTGATAAACCTTACAGTTAGAGCTGGCTCAGGTGAGCCCTGAACCATCCCTCAGTTATGCTGCAATAGGCTTAGACTGCTGGGGGATTTTCCATGATGCACTGAGCTTCTCTCTCCTCCTCTCCCTCTCTATCAATACGCATTCTTATCCCATTAATACATGTTACTAACTCCACTTCTTCCTGGTAGTTTTGGTGATTTTTGTGCTTTTTCGCCTTCTCACTTTCGGCAGGTATTTCTGCCTCTGGAGCTGTAGAGTCTGGATCTGTGACTGCAAGCCGTCTACTGCCCCCATGTTCCTGCTCCACACTCACTGCTGCAGTTGTTATTATTATTAGTCTGATTTGTTGTCTGTCCTCCTGCTCTCTCTCCCCTCTCCCCCCCCCTTTCAACCCAACTCGGTCGTTGCAGATGGCCGCCCACCCAACACTTGGGGGAGACAGCTATGGTTAGGTTTACTTAGTCAGATAGGGTTTTCCCTCTTAGGAGGCAGAGCAGCAGATTCAGAGGCAACAGGCTTGGATGTTTTCCTTGGAGTAAATTCTATTTCTGTTCATACTGCAGCTGGTTCTCCCAGTCCTTTTCCAGTTGCTATCCAAGACGGATAAGTCCATCAAGATTTGTAACTCTGGTACTTTTCAGCTGACTGGCCAGTTGGGGGTTAATGTTTTTGAAAATCAATTTCATGATCTCCTCTTCTTCTATATTTGGTTTCCAGCACTTGCACTGTGGCTGGTACATGTAGGCAAAGTCTCTAACGATATCCCCCTCACCTTGAACTCTACTGCGCTTCCTCTCTGCCAGTTCATCTTCATAGTCCTCTGACAGGGAGACAGCACAGAACTGGTCATGGAATTCTTTGTAAATATGGATTTTATGGTGGCCCACGTCCCACCAATCTCTTGCAGTCCCGTGAAGCAAATTACGTGGGGTGGCAGTGAGCTCTTCATATGTGAGCGGATTGAGAGCCAGGAAATCCTCACAGCTTTCCAGGTATTGTAGTGGGTCACGTGTATCATTTAGTCTCCCAAATGTCAGAAATTGAAGTTTAACAGGAGTCTTTCAAATGAATCTGCTCTTTAATTCCCTATGAATGGTAAACCTAGTTGACCCAAAGTTGTCTTTTGGAATGCCAGGCTGTATGGTGGATTGTAATCTGCGGCGGTTTGAAATTAGTAGGATTTTTTTTACCCTGTAAAGCCTCAACCAAAGCTGCCAAAAGCATTTCATCTAAGAAGACCTCAGCCTGCAGAAATTGCAAGACCTTTCAAGATCAGATAATCCATAAAGGTCCATGTCCAACAGAGTGTATGTTGTGGGAAGTAACTCATGGGCAAGCACTGGATTTGACTGTGGAGACTCCAGTGATCCCCCTCCACTTCACACAACAAGGATTCTGAGATAGCAGCCATTTTGTATTACTTTGTTCCAGAAATAATGCAAGTTTTATCTTAACAATTGGCAAGGGTTTATTATTATTATTTTTTATTCCTTTTTGTCATTTAATTATATTTTATTTCAGTTAGGTCCTATCTGGGGTGCCACCCATGTGACGGTTTGATTTTCAATGTTTTCTCGTTGGAATTTTTTTTTGGATTATTTGTTAAGGGTGCCAGCTAGGTTTCTCTCCTGGCATTCAAGATTTGTCAGTCAGTTTTGTTTGTAGTTTTTCTCTTTAAATGTTTAAATAAAGTGTCACATTAGGATGCACACAGAAGCAAAAATGTACACCCTACACATTGTATGACCCTGAACAATCCATAAGAACCACACAACACAAAATCTTCATAACCGAAACATTCATATATTTAGAGTCACAAAAGCACCCAAATCCCACTGTCTCAAAGTCCACAAAACAAAACAAAATCCAACTCAAAATTCCACTACAGGTTTTCTTTCAGACTCTTTTTAGTCCTAGGCAATTTCACATCCACCTTGGCCCATGATGACGACAAGGCCGTGGATATTGACCATGAAAATGATGCTGCAGTAGCATTGATGTTGGAAGCCAAACTTTTTTTTTTTCATTTTTCAAATTTCTGGAATCTGGAAACAAAAATCTCTAAAATTAAATTTGTCTTTCAGTGTGGGATTTCCTGGAACACTATATTCACAAGGGATGGGTTCATTTGTGTGTGTGTGTGTGTGTGTGTGTGTGCTCACCCGGGTGTAAGGCTGGGCTTCTGGACACACGTCTGACACCATGTTGTCACTTTTGGGAGTTTGTGAGTGAGTGATCTTCTCAGCAGCAGTATTCACCTTCCCATTCATATCCAAATCACAGTGCCTGAACAGAAGAACAAAGGCATGAGCTTCTATTAATGCATAGGATTTGCATTCCCACCCCTTATTGTCTTGTAGCCTGCCAAGAGAAGTGTCTGATTGCTAGAGTAATTACTGTGCAAAATGATAAATGATACAAATCTGACCTGGACTGCTTTGTTGAGGTCTAATCTGCTGCTGTCTACCACCTTGCAGACTTGTCTATAGAGACCTTCTCCATCCGATAAGAGACCCATTTTTACACTAACCAGACAATGACATCTAGTGGTCATTTGAATATTGACTCTTGGCTGTCAGACCCAAGCATGGAAGGTGTGATGTTTTTACCGTGTGTGACTTTGACGCCAGAGACTGCTGTTCACACCCCCCACAACAGTCAGTGTTTGTTTGACCATGACCAAGGCAATGACAAACAACCTGTTTTGATATTTAAATTGAAAGATTTTTCCCTTTACTGTAACCTGACTCAGTACAGTTTAATTATAGTAAGTTTGTCCAAGTCTAATACACGATAGTGGCCAAATGCTGTCTAGGTCATTGCAGTCTTGTCCAGTCTGCTCCAGTGCATTTCTAATCTAGTTTACACTCTGGTAGTTTTGGCCAGTCAACACTACCATGTTGCCTTGTAGGAAAAAACTTAAGTGTCCTCTTCTCTCATCACAGTAGTTAATGTCACTGATGCCTAATAATTTCCTAAAAACCACATTGTATCCTTTTTCTTTAACAATGTACTCGACATGTCATCTTGCTCAACCACAACACCAGCAGGCAGCTATACGTTTTCATTTCAAAAATATTTATTTACGTCCAACTCTCTCTGCAGAACAGACAGTTCTTGCTGCTCGTGTATCCAAATCCATGCTCTCACTCAGATTCTTTTCTTTTTCTTCCTTGTTTTTTCACTGCAAATCAGCGCACAATTGTGATGCACTGATTGCGGGTCATAAACATTAACATTCTGATTAATAGCTGATGTGTTGCAGATGAGTGAAATAATACGTCATTATTGAGGAAATATGAAGTAGATTCTCTAAAATGTGTGATCCCACCACAGCACAAACGATCAGTCAGGGTGCCAGCTCCCATTAAGAGAGACCTGTGTGCATTTACACATTAGGCACAGCAGCGTAACTTCATTGATTATTTAAATCTCCAGGCATGTCGACAGGATCGGTCAGGACCTAATGTCAATTAGTGTTCTGTATTCTTCTAGACATCCAAAAGGTCACACACACACTGTCCAGCTTCATACAGTGAAATTGTTTGGAGTAAAGCAGCCATCCTTTCGATAAGTCCCAAGCTCCATTAGAGCTGTCTAAAAAAAAATTATTTCAGAAACTTGAATTCTGTTTCCTTTGAAAGTCATGTAATTTGACCAAGGCATAACCTAATGCCATGTAATGATGCAGAAAGGACTGATGCTAAATGTTACAGATGGATGGCCCATGAAGAAAGCATGGAAACAAGGCAGCAGCATTGTTCTTGTATTGCAGGGTAGAGCTAGTTAGCACTAATATCATATAAGGAAACATACAGTACATATGGCCGTTCAGATGTTAGGACAGAGAAACTAATGTTACCCATGTAAACCCTTATAGCATAGTGGCATCTGGTACCACTGTTGCACTGCCTTTCATGCATGATGTGTCACTCCTAAACAGGGCCTTTTTAGATTTCACATAACCCCATAAAATATCATAGATAGCTAATGATATGCTCCTTGGCTTTCAGCTTAACACTAGGTTAGCATTACTACTGTAGGTAGTAAATTACTTAGCCTGACATACTAACATTAGTAGTATAAATTAGAACAGAGAAACCTCTCTTTTTTTCACAGTTTGATCTGTTGCGGATTTTTTGAAAGGCAATACAAAATACAGCTCTCTAAACTCTTTATAAATGGGGGTATAGCTCTTATTAGAATTTGACCTAGTAATGGTTGCTAAATTATGATTGGACAATCTCTGTTTTGAGGAGGGATGTAGTGAATGGTCAGGTTAAATGTAGGCTAAGTGGGCATTGACTGGAACTGGGTCAAGTATGCGGGACTCATATACTGTCACTGATGCCTAATAATTCATTAAAAGCACATTGTATCCTTTTTCTTTAACAAAATACTCAAAATGTTTTCATGTCTAAAACTGCTGAGAAGATAAGTGTCTATCAATAGCTCAAACTATTGAACTTTGTGATTCATGACACTATAAACAGTAAAATAAAGTGTTCTGCTTGCATCAAACATGTCTGAGACTAGTATTTCCATAATGTCTTTGCCGAAATGTAGTGTCTGAAATTCTTTCTAGCAGCCTTTACAGGCTGTACTTAATATTGTGTGAGGAAGTGGAATCTACTTGTGAATCCAGGTAGCTAATGATGATGATAGAATGGAGGGATAGTAATCCCTCTGAACAAGACTAAGCTGAAAACAGATACAAGCAGTCCTGTATGGATATACATGCAGTAACATCATCAGCAACAATCAGGCCTGTGTACAGTATCTACTGTATCCTACTGCCTACCAGCTGATAGTTGAAGACATGTTACTATTAGTAATGACCAGGTGAAGGTATATTGTATATTACTGCTGTTGAGTTCTGTGTAAAGTTTGCTTACTGCACATAGGAGTGTATAGGTGTAGGCTCTTCCAGCTGGATCGGGCTCACAGATGGTCCAGCTGGTCCACTGGGGTCATGTTGACTGGTAACAGACAGATGAGGGACAAATGGACATAAATAAACATACAATATTAAAGACGACATCACATGATGTCAATCAAATATTTTCATTGTTCGATAAGGATAAAGATAATTACAGTTTATTACAACTTGGGTCTTAAGTCACTAAATGAGAAACATAACGAACAACCCCAGGTTTCTTTTCAGCATTGTAGCCAGGGTGACACTGACACTCTGTTGTGCCATGTATTCCCATAGCTCTCAGTAGTAACCACATCATGAGCTTCTTCAATGATAAAATTCTAACTATGATAGGCTAAAGTCATCATCTTGTGAACTCAACCAGTTCAGATTTATTTTCAAGCACAGGAACATTAGAAACAGCTGTATATTTATATTTTCTCCCATCGACCATCACCAACTAACAATGATTTTGTTGTCTAAACCAACAACCTACCTCTTACACCTCAATCCAACTAGGCTGTAAAGAAGAATACACATTGAGCGCCCTTTAGAATGATAAAGAATACACTCTGGGGCCCTTTTCTCTCTGCGAATTTGACCCTTTGAGCTTGTCAACTAGGTGTCCAATGCAAGTCCGATTTGCAAATGTCCCCTTCCTACCTTTTGCTTCCTTTGTTCTTACATCACTGCTTTGAACTTACTGTATAAAACTGGTTCCCTGTCTTGACTCCATTCACCGACTCAGATCTTCTCTGTATCTGTCAGTGCACCAGTGTGCTGGCATGCTATAATAAATTCACAGCACTACAGCAAACCTCAAAACTGGATTTGGATTTTTCCTCAACAGCTGCTTAAAAAAGTTTTACTCTTAGTTAGCACTTCTTTACTAGACATGATCAGTCTGTCTTTATCAACAGGCTATGTACCACAGTCCTTTAAAGTAGCTTTAATTAAACCTCTTATTGAAAAGCCTATGCTTGATCCAGGGGTTTTAGCCAACTATAGACCTATATCTAACCTTCCCTTTTCCTTGATCCTTGAGAAAGCAGTCGCCAATCACTTATGTGACTTTCTACATAACAATAGTTTATTTGAGGATTTTCTGTCAGGATTTAGAGTACATCATAGCACAGAGACAGCACTGGTGAAAGTGACAAATGACCTGATTGCATCAGACAAAGGATTTGTCTCTGTACTTGTTTGGTTAGCTCTTAGTGCCGCATTAGATACCATTGACCATTGTATCCTATTACAGAGCATATCATTGACATTAAAGGACCTGTACTAAGCTGGTTTAGGTCATATTTATCAGATAGATTTCAGTTTGTACATGTGAATGATGATTCCGTGCACACCAAAGTTAGTCACGAAGTTCCACAAGGTTCTGTGCTTGGACCAATTTATTCACCTTATATGCTTCCTTTAGGCAATATTATTAGGAAACACTCCATAAACTTTAACTGCTATGCAGGGGATAAACTCAGACAAAACTGAGGTTATTGCTCTTGGCCCTAAACACTTGCGAGACACATTATCTATAGATATAGTTACTTTAGATGGCACTGCCCTGGCTTCCAGCACCACTGTAAGGAATCTAGAAGTAACCTTTGATCAGGTCATGTCCTTTAACTCCCATATAAAACAAACTTCAAGGACTGCCTTCTTCCATCTAGTAATATTGTAAAAATCAGGCACATCGATGAAGAAAAAAAATAATCCATGCATTTGTTACTTATAGATTGGATTACTGTAATTCCTTATTATCAGGCTGCCCCAATAAGTCTCTGAAGACTCTCCAGCTGATCCAGAATGCTGCTGCACGTGTACTGACAGGAACTAGCAAAAGAGAACCTATTTCTCCAATATTACCTTCTCTGCACTCACTCCCTGTAAAATCCAGAATATAATTTTAAATCCTCCTCCTCACCTACAAAGCTCTCAATGGTCAGACACTATCATATCTTAAAGAGCTCATAGTACCCTATTACCCCACAAGAGCACTGCGCTCACAGAATGCAGGGTTACTTGTGGTACCTAAAGTCCCTAAAAGTAGAATGGGGAGCCAGAGCCTTCAGCTATCACGCTCCTCTCCTGTGGAACCAGCTCCCAGTTTGGGTTTGGGAGGTAGACACCCTCTCCTCATTTAAGTGCTGCTCATGGTGGGAACTGTTGGGTCTCTGTAAATAATATTTTAAAGAGTATGATCTGACAGGTAAAACATAGCATACTCAGGAAGCAGCAGCAGAAACAAACACTGGGTATAACAGCTGACCCAATCACTGATAACATTACACATTTCTGATTAGAACATGGCAGCACTGCAGCTGTCTGCCTGCAAAAGACTAGAGTCCTCGCTTGAGTTGCTTTACAGTATTCAAAATCCTCAGCTCCTTCGGGGCTTCAAACTCACATGCTGCTGCTCTGGATCCTAGGGCTCTCTGAATGTGTGTGTCTCTGAGTGTGTCTGTGTGTGTGTGCAGTAGAAAACGGAATGACTCTGAGCTACCAAACAAAACAAGTATTGGGTTTGCATTGAATGCTTGAATGTGTGATTTCTGTGTTAGTTTTTGAAAACAGGCATTTTTTAACTACTAGTGGAATAAGGTTTCTGATAAACAGTCATAACATAAAGTCACTGATTTGAACTGAATCATCACTGAAACACTAAAACATAATCACAACAGAATAAACTGTGTGTGTTAAATCCAACCCAAAACATTAGGTTAAACTAATTTGCAGTCACAAAAATGTTTTGTAGGATTTGCTCGATAACCAGATTGAAAACTTTCTAAAATGCTATTGTTGGTTAGGTAAATAAGCAGTTGATTTAAAACCACCTTCTCTAAGAGCTTCCCAAGGAAAGGTAGATTAGAATTGGGTCTGTAGCTCTGAGTTATCTAGATTAGATTTCTTGGGGAGAAGTTTTACCACAGAAGTCTTAAAAGTTGTGGGGAAGATGCCTAAATTAAGAGAGGAGTTTACAATACTTGTTACTTGGGACAGTCCTTGGAAGCAGGATTTAAAGAGCTTGGTTGGGATGGGGTCTAGATCACATGTAGAAGACGTCATCCTGCTAACAAATTCACCGACGGCTTCTTCTGACATCATATCAAATGATGACATTATAGATGGAGGCCCATCGGAGAGGAGGTCCCAACGAGTTCCAATGTCTGCATTTACAATGCTGGCTCTAATAGAAACTACTTTCTCTTTAAAAATTGAAGCGAATTCTTTGCATTTAAAAATTGATGAGTTATATGTAGACTGAAAGTAGGTGATGGATTCAGAAGACTGTCAATTGTGGAAAACAGCACTTTGGGATTATTTTGGTTATCAGAAATAATCTTTGAGAAATGGGCTTGTCTTTCTTTCCTAACTGCATTATTGTACATAATAACTTGATCTTTGAATATGTCTAAGTGAACGTGTAGTTTACTTTTCCGCCATTGTCTCTCAGTATTTCCACAGTTTCGTTTCAACTGACAAATTGCAGCAGTTTTCCATGGTAATTTGTGGATTAATTGTATTTTTTTGGTTTGTGCAGGAGCAACAGTTTCTTAGATCAATCTTAGTTTCTCATATAAACCATTATGTTGCCTTTCCTCCTGCTCTCTCTCCCCTCTCTCTTCCACTTTCAACCCAACTCGGTTGATGCAGATGGCCACCCACCTAGAGCCCGGTTCTGCTTGAGGTTTCTACCTTTTAAAATGGAGTTTTTCTTCGCCACTGTCGCCAAGTGCTGCTCATGTTGGGAACAGCTGGGTCTCTGTAAATAATTAAATAGTACAGTCTGGACCTACTCTATATGAAAAAGTGGCTTGGATAACTTAGCGCTATATAAATAAAATTGACATGACTTCACCTGTTAGAGGAAGGAGTTACATCACAACTCTGAATCCAGAAAGTCCAGATTATCAGCTTTTAAACATGACATTACGAACCAAGAGAGAGAAACAACAACAATCACAAAACAAAAAACTAAAACAACAAAAAGCAAAAAAGACAGAAATACAGATAAGCTTAATCAATTAACGGAATATTAAGGATTTTTTGAAGTGAGGTTGTATGAGATACATCCTGTCACTCTTTGAAGCTAATGTTAACATTAACTAAAGCAGCTACAGTGCAAAGTGTTAACAGTATCATTAGGGAGGTCAGACGTGACCTACTAGCAAGTTGTCATTATTACCACAAATGACCAACTTTGTAGCTTTTAACAATAAATACAACATTGCATTTGAATGATGACAATTATTTTTAAGTGTATGAAATGCTTCAATAAATGGTAACTACAACAGAAACATTTAAGGACCTTAAAATATATATTTGAGATTATGCTTAGTACAAATGTATCAGGTTTCCTCAAATTGTTTAGCCCTACATGTGAGTATTATAGTTAAGATGGAGTCAACCTGAACAGAAAAAAGTGCTAACTACAGAAACTAATAATGCATCAACATAATATGAAAGGAAAGAGGGGCTATAGTACTAATCCCACTGGCTGATGTGTAGTAAAGTCAAAAATAAGAAAGCACCACAGCAAGGTACATTTATCACCAATGACATACAGACAAAATCATGCCAACATCTTTAAATTCCTGCTTAGCACTGCACCACTGTAGAACATACCAGCCAGACCCACACCACCACACTGTGTCACATGGTTCACATGCGCGCACATACACACACACACAAACACACACATACACGCACACTAACCAACACACTGTACTCTATACACGAACACAAAGCACACACATCAGCCACACATACTGTGCTTATGCTTTCTCTGTGTTTCCTGGCACTGCATTGCAGTCATCCCTGACCTCCAAGCTCCTGGCCATCCACTCCGCCATCAACCTCCCCTCCTTCTCTCCTCTTCTTCCTCATCTTGTCCTAACTCCAGCCCTGTGTGTCACTTCCTCCTTTCTCCCTCCACCTACCTGACTCTCCTGTCCACACGGAACTTCAACATCCTCCCCTGGATCCGTCATGTACCAGCAGCGCAGGAGACGGGACGGACGGACGGACAGATGGAGGAGAGATGGAGAGATGAACAGAGAGGTGGAGAGCAGCTGGACATATGAATGAGAAGAGGGAGATACACACCGCTATCCTCTTCTCTCTCCTTCAGCCTGTATGCCCCTCTCTCTCTCTCTTTATTCCCATCCTCTCTCTCTCACTCTCACTCTCTCTTTCTCTCTCTCTCTCTCACACACACACACACACACAATTGCAGCCTCTGGCTGAGAATTGCAACACTCAGCTTATTCAGTCCCCTCAGTCTGGTTGATTAACGGTCTATCTGGTCTCTCTCTATATGTCTTTATCTCATTTGCTGTCTACCTCTCTCTCTCTCTTTCTCTGGGTAGAATTTACCTCAGCATTAGTTTAGCGATTAGCAAGTTAGCTAACTAACAGCCTGCCTAATCAGATACTCATAATTAAGCTAACAACATATTAAAACAATGTATGTCACTGTAAATATGAGGTGTGGCGTCTTTACTTATGTGACTATAAATATAAGGTGCATAGATTAATGCAATTATAGGCATCTTTAGTGATTAGTGATGTTGTTAGCTAGCTAGCTTGCTAATCGCTGCACTGATTCAGACACAGGTAAATTCTGCTGTTTTGAAGTGAGGAACAGACGAGCCCTGTTACAGACACTGTGGCTAATATGTTTGTTAAACAATAGTTAAAGACTGTGGTTAATGTGGTGCTTAGGTGATAAGCTTATGTTTAATTTTACATTTTAGGCTGTGATAGGTGATAGACATATGTTCAATGATAAAAAGACGTGGATTTGGAAAAATTATTGGATACAAAACAATTTATTGATTTTTAATGCCCCTTTTTATATTTCTATTCTATGCCTTAGTCATGTGCCACAATAATGTCATGTTTTTGAGTTGAAATATCCTTATTTCGGGTTTTTCCAAGCAATTATCAATATATGCAATTTATTAAGCAGCATATCAGGTAAGTAATTAGGTTACATTTTTTTATCAATTGACGGCCCTAGTTTTTTCTGCATGTTTATTTTGTCCTGCAACTGAAAAGAACTTTTGATGTGCACATCATCCCGCTTTTTCTGTCATGAACATGCACTGGTGAATTGGCTGAAAATTGTTGTTTAAAAAAAGGAGGAAAGGAGGGAAGGAAACATGGGAGATAGAAGGATAGAAGGAGGACATGCGACTGCATGCCGTCTACTGCCCCCATCATACTGCTCCACACTCACTGCTGCAGTTATTATTATTAGTCTGATTTGCTGTCTGTCCTCCTGCTCTCTCTCCCTTCTCCCCTTTTCAACCCAACTGGGTTGAGGCACACCACCCAGAGCCCAGTTCTGCTAAAGAGTTTTTCCTCACCACTGTCGCCAAGTGCTGCTCATGGTGGGAATTGCTGGGTCTCTGTAAATCATATTTTAAAGAGTATGGTCTAGATCTACTGTATGTGTAAAGTGTCTTGAGATAACTTTTGTTATGATTTGGTGCTATACAAATAAAACTGACTTGACTTGACTTGACATAAAGGAAATAGTAAAGAAAATACAAACAGAAGGAAAGAAAGAAAAGAAGAGTGTGGAAAAAACTCAATGAATGGGACATACATTGGTGGAATGTATTCAGTAGAAAACTCAACCTTGGAAACAGTAGTTTTCAATATACCAGTTGTTATCACATGACTGAAGTTCCATATTTAGGTCATGTGATGGCAACTGAGCCATCTCTCATCTCTCTTACTGAGCCAAGAGGCTGAGTAACTGAGTAAACTCCATCTACTGAGGAAGACCGTGAAATGGAAATGAAACCTCCTGAAAAAGATATTAAGAGTAACTTGAGTTAAGATTTTTTTTTGTCAAAAATAAAAAGGCTTACATAATTTAAATGCCCATGTTCCAAGAACATAATTTGCACATATCAGATGACACCATAATGTGACATTCGTCTGAAAATAAGATTTTTCCCTTTTAAATTCTAGCAGGTGGAAGTCACAAGCATGGGGATAAAAAGAAATTACATTTAATATTAGGTTGGCTGACCTGTTGCCGAAAAAGAACACAAATTCAGCTGTTTATCAATAAACTGTGTTTATTCCAAATGGAAAGGTTGAACAACTGGATGTAATATATTTGGGTCATTGCATGTCAAATCAGATAAAGTTGTTGCAGCACCGACCTAGATTTTGTTCAAACATTGTATATAACATGAATTTGTCCCAAAACCGCGGCCTGTAAAATATTTCTGTTAAAATCCTGCTTTCATATTTTCATATAAATGTCTTATCTGGAAGGCCATGTTGGGCATTAATATCTTGACAAGTATTGTTCCTAGCCTTACGAAACTTGTTTCCCGTGTGCTAAAATGTATTAGGATACAGCTTATAAATGAAACAAGGTGTGGTAGCATATGTTGTTCATTTTCATAGGACCAAAATGGTATGTGGGGTAGCTAGTAGTAACATAAAAATGTATATGGAAATTGCTTATATGGTTAATATAGAGGGCCAAAAAAATATAAAAAACATTGGAACTGAACCAAAAATATTTTTACGGCCCTTTTGATCAAAACATTATATAGACAAACAAAATCTGAGACTGTGTTGCAACCACTTTCCTGGATTATGTCTGATTTGACACATAATGGCCCATTTGTTATTAAGTATAACTAAGTTAATGGGAAATGTTGCCAGACCACCAGCCTATAGCAAAGTTACCAAAAAAGTAACAGCCAAGTAAGCTACATGGGGTGAACTGTAGCCGCCTCTTCCAGTTCAGATCGGGGGATACAGCTACAGAAAACCTAAGTCAGTGTCATGATGTGACAAGGTCTGTGCTTTCACTTTCCCCCCACAGACAGATGAATAGTATTTTGTCTGTTTACCAGTTGAACTATTATGGCATCTTCACTGATATATCAGAATCAGCTTTAATGGCTAAGAAAGTGTACAGATGGAAAGCAGCCTCAAGGAGGCAGAAGATAATTTCCTTCCTGGTAACCACTAATCATGGGCAGTGGCCTATGCCTGGAAATGTTGGAAGGGAGAGGACCTACAGGAGAGTGGGGCTTTAGTGAAAGAGGAGAACAACAACAACAGCTGCACACCCCCCCAGTTCTCATAACTGCTTGTTAAGTTGTTATGAATCCAGTAAAAGCCAAAAAGTGAGCACTTTACAAACAAGCTCAGAATGCTCCCAAAAAAGTTCAAACACCTTGCCAAGAATGTAGTGGCAAATCATTATTCTGTCACAATTTTGTGCTGAGGTCAGAGCCCAGCTGAAGTACGTCCAGGCCAGGGGAGGTGTTAGAGGAGGTAGAGGTGCTGTTTGGTGCTGGACAGGTGTACAGAGGATTAAAAGCTTGGAATGGTTGATGGCGCTCTGTGTGGCTGAGAGAAACTGCAAGGTTGGTGATAATTCAGTGTGGATTTGTCATTACAAGCAACATCTTTCACATTATAGTTATTTGATCCATTGTTGATATTAAAATATAGATTAGTGTGCTAAACAGTGTACAGCACAATCAGTCCAGTACAGACATGAAACACAGCCAAAGAAGTGGGGCAATGTCTGGGAGAGACATCTGCGACTTGCACTCGAGTCGAACTTAAGTCTCACACACAGTGACTTGAGACTTGTCTGGGACTCAAGATTTGGGACTCGTTAAAAATCTTCATTTTAAATGTTTTGGTGCATTAACATTAAGGAAATGGCTTATGAGTTGAATGTCATTCCCTCCCTTATTATCATGAGTAATGTTATGCATCGGGTGCGTGTCCACAGATGACAGTAATGACAGTATTGTGAAAGTTAACGTTAGTGTCTATAGCAAACATGTTTAGACCAGCATGAGCTATGTAATGTTAGCTTGCTGCTAGCTT
The DNA here is from genome assembly GCA_031216445.1 of Lateolabrax maculatus. NCBI lineage: Eukaryota > Metazoa > Chordata > Actinopteri > Acropomatiformes > Lateolabracidae > Lateolabrax > Lateolabrax maculatus. Next base: position 29,095,038 of record CM062213.1, on the reverse strand, counting down.
TGTAGCTAAGAAAGCTTAATGTGATTAGATTGGTGTTGGCTGAATACTTTAAAAAGATGTAAAAAAAAAAGTGTTTGTTGCCAAGTCAACTCAAGTCAATTTTATTTGTATAGCGCCAAATCATAACAAAAGTTATCTCAAGACGCTTTTCACATTGAGACCCAACAGTTCCCACCATGAGCAAGCACTTGGCGACAGTGGCGAGGAAAAACTCCCTTTTAACAGGAAGAAACCTCGAGCAGAACTAGGCTCTGGGTGGGCGGCCATCTGCATCGACCAAGTTGGGTTGGGTTGAAAGGGGAGGAGAAAGGGGGAGATGGAAGACAGAGCAGGAGGACAGACAACAAACCAGACTAATAACAATAACAACTGCAGCAGTGAGTGTGGAGCAGGAACATGGGGGCAGTAGACGGCAATCACAGATCCACAATCTACAGCTCCAGAGGTGGAAATACCTGCAAAAAGTGAGAAGGCGAAAAAGCACAAAAAGCACAGGAACTACCGGGAAGAAGTCAAGTCAAGTCAATTTTATTTGTATAGCGCCAAATCATAACAAAAGTTATCTCAAGACGCTTTTACATAGAGTAGGTCTAGACCATACTCTTTAAAATATTAGGAGTGGAGTTAGTAACGTGTATTAGTGGGATAGGAATGCATATGGATACAGAGGGAGAGGAGGAGAGAGAAGCTCAGTGAATCATGGGAAATCCCCTGGCAGTCTAAGCTTATAACAGCATAACTAAGGGATGGTTCAGGACTCACCTGAGCCAGCCTTAACTATAAGCTTTATCAAAAAGGAACGTTTTTAGCTTACTCTTAAACAAAGAGAGGGTGTCTGCCTCCCGAACCCAAATTGGGAGCTGGTTCCACAGAAGAGGAGCTTGATAACTAAAGGCTCTGGCTCCCATTATACTTTTAGAGACTTTATGTACCACAAGTAACCCTGCACTCTGTGAGCGTAGTGCTCTAGTGGGGTAATACGGTACTATCAGCTCTTTAAGATATGATGGTGCCTGACCAATAAGAGCTTTGTAAGTGAGGAGGAGGATTTAAAATTCTATTCTAGATTTTACAGGGAGTGAGCGCAGAGAAGGTAATATCGGAGAAATATGTTCTCTTTTGCTAGTTCCTGTCAGTACACGTGCAGCCGCGTTCTGGATCAGCTGGAGAGTCTTTAGAGACTTATTGTTTTTACAATAATTCAACCTAGAAGTAACAAATGTATGGACTAGTTTTTCTGGATACAATGGTCAATGGTATCGAAAGCGGCACTAAGATCTAACAGAACAAGTACACAGACAAATCCTTTGTCTGACGCAATCAAAAGGTCATTTGTCACTTTCACCAGTGTTGTCTCTGTGCTATGATGCTCCCTAAACCCTGACTGAAAATCCTCAAATAAACTATTGCTGTTAAGAAAGTCACATAACTGATTAACGACCACTTTCTCAAGGATTTTGGAGAGAAAGGGAAGGTTAGATATAGGTCTATAATTGGCTAAAACCCCTGGATCAAGCGTAGGCTTTTTAAGAAGATGTTTAATTACACTTACTTTTAAGGACTGTGGTACATAGTCTGTTGATAAAGACAGATTGATCATGTCTAGTAAAGAAGTGCTAACTAAGGGTAGAACTTCTTTAAGCAGCCTAGTTGGGATGGAGTCTAAGAGGCAGGTTGTTGGTTTAGATCAGGGGTGCTCACACTTTTTCAGCATGTGAGCTACTTATAAAATGACCGAGTCAAAATGATCTACCCACTACAAAAATGCAAAACATATATTTATTTATAAATATATTGAGGATTCTTTATATCTACAATGTATGTTGATGTACATGCATAACCGCATGAGCCAATATTGCACAACACAACACAATTAACTATGTAAATTTTTTGTCATTACCGGAGTTTATTAGTATTAGTATTGCGATGGTAGACTGGCAGATGAGGCAAACGCACTTCGAAAATGTCATCGTGAAAAAAAAGTCCTCCTCCCATTCCGTATGAAAGTGATACGTTTTTGTCTTCTTACTTGGTCCAGCTCCCCCACTCATTTTTATACCCTTTCTTAGGTTTAAGAGAAAAGACCGAGGGCTAAAAACTGGAGTTAACTCGCTGACTAGCTTGTTAGTTTTACTACACTTTCGCGCCGTTGTTTGCGCATGCGCAGCGACCTAAGTGTCAGAAAAATTCAGATGTCATCTGACTGGCTGCCCTGTATATCAATCAAGTGACGGGATGGATGATAGGCTGGCATCTATTTTTTTTAATGTCATGCGATCTACCAATACTACCTTTGCGATCGACTGGTAGATCGCGATCGACGTATTGAGCACCCCTGGTTTAGATGAAGAAATCACTGAAGTAAGTTGGTGAAGGTCAGTTGGAGAAAAACAGTCTAAATATAAATCTGGTTCTACAGCTGCTTCTGAGGTTCCTGTACTCGAAGATATATCTGAACTGGCTGAGAGCACAAGATGATGAATTTTTTTCTAATAGTTAGAACTTTATCATCGAAGAAGCTCATGAAGTTATTACTACTGAGAGCTCTGGGAATACCTGGCTTAACAGCACTACAGTGCTGAAAAGAAACCCGGGGTTGTTCTTATGTTCCTCTATTAGTGAGGAGTAATAGGCTCCTCTGGCATCACGGAGGGCCTTCCTGTGTATTCTAAGACTATCTTGCCAAACTAAATGAGATTCCTCCAGTTTGGTTGAACGCCATTTCCTTCCTAATTTTTGCAACGTTTCTATTAATTTGTGAGTTAAGGAGTAATACCATGGAGATAACCTCTTTTGTTTTATTATTTTCTTTTTGATAGGGGCAATAAAATCGAGAGTTGTTCGCAGCGAGCCTGCAGCACTATCAACCAGATGATCAATTTAAGAGGGACTAAAGTTAGCCTAGGAGTCCTCTGTTATATTGAGACAAATTAGACGTGCTGATGTGCTGCGGTAAGCGTATCGTATCATTTCCGGTTGCCGGTGTCTCTGTACTGCGTGTTTTTGCTGCTCTCACTCAAAAGAGTTAACCTGGTTATATTCTTCACCGCAGCGACTAATTACCCGCTGTTTATTTAAACAAATAGTCTTAAAACACACACAGCTTTCTCCCTTTTTTAGCGACTTTTCGTTAATTTCACAGCTTCTGTTCGCTGCTCAGTTTTGTTAGCTTCTGTAGCCTCTTGTAGCTCCTCTGCTAGCGATGGCTTCTCTCTCTCCCTCTCCTGCTCTGTCCTGCTCGGTGTGTCGCATGTTTAGTTACTCCTCTGCCTCCTTTAGCGATAAAGGTTTATGTATTAAATTTAGTTTATTTGGATTGCATTGGAGGAGAGGCTTAGCAGACTAGAAGCCCGGCTCCGCACCATAGATAGCCAGCCTTTAGCTGTAGATAGCCAGCCCCCTGTAGTCGGTGCGGACCGACCCAGTGCAGCTCCTGTTAGCCGTCCCCCGGACGGCTAACAGGAGCCCTCAGCTCCCCCTCAGCGACTCACCCGCTGAGAAACACACTCTGGTAATTGGCAGCTCAATCCTCAGAAACGTGAAATTAGCAACACCAGCGGCCATAGTGAGGTGTATCCCCGGGGCCAGAGCGGGCGACGTTGAGTTAAACCTAAAACTGCTGGCAAAAAGTAAACGTAAATACTGTAAGATCGTAATTCACGTCGGCGGTAATGACTCCCGATTACGCCAATCGGAAGTCACCAAAATGAATGTGGAGTCGGTGTGTAACTATGCAAAGACAATGTCGGACTCCGTAGTTTTCTCTGGACCCCTGCCAAATTTAACCAGTGATGACATGTATAGCCGCATGTCGTCATTCAACCGCTGGTTGTCAAGGTGGTGTCCAGCAAATGATGTGGGTTTCGTAGATAATTGGACCACATTCTGGGGGAGACCTGGTCTGATGAGAAGAGACGGCATCCATCCTACTTTGGATGGTGCAGCTCTCATAGCCAGAAATTTGACCAAGTTTATTAGTGGACCCACACCGTGACAATACAGAGTTCAGACCAGGAAGCAGAGCTGCAGTCCTACACACTTCTCTGCGCTTCCATTAGAGCGGTTACCCACCCAAAACCACGTAAAAAACCCCATAGAGACTGTGTCTGTCCCCACTCTCAATTCTACTGCCTCTATCAAAAAGAAGATAATAAAAAAAACAAAAGAGGTTAGCTCCATGGTATAACTCCTTAACCCGCAAGTTAAAAGAAACATCGCGAAAATTAGAAAGGAAATAGCGTTCCACCAAACTGGAGGAATCTTATTTAGTTTGGCAAGATAGTCTTAGAATATACAGGAAGGCCCTCCGTAATGCCAGAGGAGCCTATTACTCCTCACTAATAGAGGAACATAAGAACAACCCTAGGTTTCTTTTCAGCACTGTAGCCAGGCTGACACAGAGTCAGAGCTCTGTTGAGCCATGTATTCCCAGAGCTCTCAGTAGTAATAACTTCATGAGCTTCTTTGATGATAAAATTCTAACTATTAGAGAAAAAATTAATCATCTTGTGCTCTCAGCCAGTTCAGATATATCTTCGAGTACAGGAACCTCAGGAACCTCAGAAGCAGCTATAGAGCCAGATTTATATTTAGACTGTTTTTCTCCAATTGACCTTTACCAACTAACTTCAATGATTTTTTCGTCTAAACCAACAACCTGCCTCTTAGACCCCATCCCAACTAGGCTGCTTAAAGAAGTTTTACCCTTAGTTAGCACTTCTTTACTAGACATGATCAATCTGTCTTTATTAACAGGCTATGTACCACAGTCCTTCAAAATAGCTGTAATTAAACCTCTTCCTTAAAAGCCTATGCTTGATCCAGGGGTTTTAGCCAATTATAGACCTATATCTAACCTTCCCTTTCTCTCCAAAATCCTTGAGAAAGCGGTCGTTAATCAGTTATGTGACTTTCTAAACTGCAATAGTTTATTTGAGGATTTTCAGTCAGGATTTAGGGAATTTCATAGCACAGAGACAGCACTGGTGAAAGTGACAAATGACCTTTTGATTGCGTCAGACAAAGGATCTGTCTGTGTACTTATTCTGTTAGATATTAGTGCCGCTTTTGATACCATTGACCATGGTATCCTATTACAGAGACTGGAGCATTTGATTGGCGTCAAAGGACCCGCACTAAGCTGGTTTCAGCCTTATTTATCAGATAGATTTCAGTTCGTCCATGTAAATGATGAATCCTCCGTGCACACGGAAGTTAGTCATGGAGTTCCACAAGGTTCAGTGCTCGGACCACTCTTATTTACCTTGTATATGCTGCCTTTAGGCAATATCATCAGGAAACACTCCATAAACTTTCACTGCTATGCAGATGATACTAAGTTATACCTATCGATAAAGCCAGATGAAACCGTTAAGTTAGCCAAGCTTCAGGCATGTATTAAGGACATAAAAGACTCTATGACCTGCAATTTCTTGCTGTTAAACTCAGACAAAACTGAAGTTATTGTTCTGGGTCCTAAACACCTGCGAGACGCACTATGTATAGATATAGTTACTCTAGATGGCATTGCCCTGGCCTCTAGTACTGCTGTAAGAAATCTAGGAGTAATCTTTGATCAGGACATGTCCTTTAATACCCATATAAAACAGACTTCAAGGACTGCCTTCTTCCACTTACGTAACATTATAAAAATCAGGCATATTCTGTCTCAAAAAGATGCAGAAAAACTAGTTCATGCATTTGTTATTTCTAGGTTGGAGTATTGTAATTACTTATTACCGGGCTGCCCCGATAAGTCTCTAAAGACTCTCCAGCTGATCCACAATGCGGCTGCACAGGTACTGACAGGAACTAGCAAAAGAGAACATATTCCTCCCTGTGAAATCTAGAATAGAATTTAAAGTCGTCCTCCTCACTTACACCACTTTTTCCCGGTAGTTTTTGTGCTTTCTGTGCTTTCTTGCCTTCTCACTTTCTGCAGGTATTTCCGCCTCTGGAGCTGTAGATTCTGGATCTGTGATTGCCGGCCGTCTATTGCCCCCATGTTCCTGCTCCACACTCACTGCTGCAATTGTTATTATTATTAGTCTGATTTATTGTCTCTCCTCCTCTTCTGTCTCCACTCTCCCCCTCTCTCCTCCCCTTTCAACCCAACTCGGTCGATGCAGATGGCTGCCCACCCAGAGCCTGGTTCTGCTCGAGGTTTCTACCTGTTAAAAGGGAGTTTTTCCTCGCCACTGTGGCCAAGTGCTTGCTCATGGTGGGAACTGTTGGGTCTCTGTAAATAATATTTTAAAGAGTATGGTCTAGACCTGCTCTATGTGAAAGCGTCTTGAGATAACTTTTGTTATGATTTGGTGCTATACAAATAAAAATGACTTGACTTGACTTGACTTGAAAAAATCTCTTCCTCATGTTTCAGCTCCTCCCAGTTGGGATGTGAGTGAGATGGAGGAAATATATTTCCCATACAGGAGTCCTTGCTCCCTCCAGCATCATTTTGAAGAGACAGAAAGTACTCATGACATACAGCATATCAACTGTCAAATGTATAGAAATAACTCAATAACAGTTTTAGAATAAGCACCTGGCGTCTGATGGCTACTGCTCTAACACTTAATAGAGATATACAGTGCATTCAGAAAGTATTCACAGCGCTTAACTTTTTCCACATTTTGTTATGTTACAGCCTTATTCCAAAATGGATTACATTCATTATTTTCTTAAAATTTTACGCATAATGATAACTTTATTTTAAATTTTTTGCAATTCTATAAAAAAAAAAAAAATCACATGTACATAAGTACTCAGAGCCTTTGCCATAACACTCAAAATTGAGCTCAGGTGCATCCTTTTTCCACCAATCATCCTTGAGGTGTTTCTGCAACTTGATTGGAGTCTACCTGTGGTATACTCAGTTGATCGGACATGATTTGGAAAGGCCCACATCTGTCTATATAAGGTTAGGGTTTGGGTTAGGATTGACAGTGCATGTCAAAGCACAAACCAAGCCATGAAGTCCAAGGGATTGTCTGTAGACCTCCGAGACAGGATTGTATCAAGGCTCTGGTCTGGGGAAGGCTACAATAATATTCTGCAGCATTGAAGGTCCCAATGAGCACAGTGGCTTTCGTCATCTTCAAATGGAAGAAGTTTGGAACCACCAGTGCTCTTCCTAGAGTTGGCTGCCCGGCCAAACTGAGCGAACGGGGAGAAGGTCCTTAGTCAGGGAGGTGACCAAGAACCCGATGGTCACTCGACAGAGCTCCAGCGTTGCTCTGTGGAGAAAGGAGAACCTTCCAGAAGAACCATCTCAGCAGCACTCCACCAAGCAGGCCTGTATGGTAGAGGGGCCAGACGGAAGCGATTCCTCAGTAAAAGGCACCTGAAGTTTGCCAAAAGGCACCTGAAGGGCTATCAGACCATGAGAAGCAAAATTTTCTGGTCTGATGAAACAAAGATTGAACTCTTTGGCGTGAATGCCAAGCATCATGTCTGGAGGAAACAGGATCTGGTGTGTGTTTTTTTTGTTTGTTTTTTTTAGATTCTATACTATACTATACTTTACTTGCTGGAGTTTTGACCTCTTGAGGCAATAACATTTTCCTGTTTAACAAACTTTAAATCAATTCTGCTACATGCCTGAGCTAATCCTGTTTATTATATACTGGCATTGAAATTATATATAACTGAATGTTGTATATAAGGCTGTTATATAACAAAATGTGGAAAAAGTGAAAACATATAATTCATTTATTTCATAATTTAGGAATAAGTCAGGAATTATATAAGTCAGGAATTTCCCAGATGCTATGGAGTCACTCTTTTACTGAATCATCTGTCACAGGTGTGAACTGTGACTTTAAATAGGAAAAGACCTTTTGCTAGGAAGTGTTTTAACCACAACAGCATGCACACAAAAATAGGTTTAAAAATTAATTAAACAAAATTTTCAAAAGGGAGGGGGGGGGTTTAAACAAATACTATTTACAACAATTCCCTTCAATTGTTTACACACTAACACTGGTACTTGAGACACAGACCACAACCTGTAACTCATGTGCTTGGTACCAATTCTCAGGGGGCTTGGTATCAATTCTGCTAAAATACAAACTAATTTCCTGCTTTACACTCAGATTGCAGTTCTAAACCACACTTTTTTTCAATACTACACACAATTCTCAACATTTGGCACACTCTTCATGAACAAAATCTCGTGTTCGCATGGATCACACTGCCATTCAAAATGCTAAACTTCCATTCCCAACATCCACACACTCCTCACATGGGCAAGCACACACACACAGTTGCAATTAGCCATGAGAGCTTTAGCAATAAAAGGGCCACAGGTGAGCTCTTCTGTTTTGGATGTCCTCTCTGGCCACATGGTTCACCAAAGTGGCCTGAATTTCATCAGAGATTATGTTTCTCCTCCTCCTCCTCTCACTACTCTTGGTCTGCCTCTAACCTATGTTGGCATCCATTGCTCCAAAACAGAAGAGCTCACCTGCTGCATAATGCAGCCTTATTTTATTTTTCTTTTCTTTATGTAACCCTTGTTGGGTTGTATACAGTATTTTGGGAATAATAAAACATATTTTTGTTTATATTACAGTATATTTGTGTGCGTTATATTTGAGTATAAAAACATTATAGAAAGATATATTTGACAACAGACTCCTGTACATACGTGGTAAGTGTAAGACTGACATGTAAGAGGCATCTCTGTCTTTGCAGGAGATTTGTGGAGTTTTGCCTTTTGTGTGTGTGTTTTTTGGATTTATGTGTAGAGTTCTGAGATTTTGAGATATGCTTTCAGAAAATGTGTGTTAGTCTTTTGCAAGTAAAGTGTAGTGTGTGTGTGTGTGTGTGTGTGTGTGTGTGTGTGTGCCTGCTCTGTCCACCAGGGACAATATGGCTCAGGCTTGCTGTCACCTTGTGAAAACAGAAAGTAGGTTGTTGTTGCCAACTGGGCCAGACGTCTGCTGCTCTGCTGCTGTGAAGTTATGAAATCGGCATGTGATTTATGAGAGGCCTCTGTTGTAGCTGCCAGGGCTGAAGAATATTCCGATACTAGTTAAGATTCAGATAATAACGATCTTTTCTTAACATTAAAAAATGTGTATTATGCTTTAGCTGTATGGATATTATAGAAACAAAAATGATGTATCATAAGTATGAACACTGATAAAGGTCAAGAAAAGTAAACAAAACAAAAGTATTCAGACAGATAAATACTTGAATAAATAACACATTTCTGAAAACACATATCAGGAACATTTTTAACACTGTGAATCCCAAACTCAATCTCAGTAGTTTGCAAGAAAGGAGTTCAACGTCTTGCGTGTCATCAGTGTTTACTGCATACCAGCAACAACTAATTAAGTTGAAGTCAGTTAGACATATTGCTGTACTTTAAATCTACACAGAGCATTGCCTGAGCTTCTCCATCTGCTTCATTATAACAGAGAAGCAGTGGCTTGTTCCCATAAATGCTGCTAATCTAAATCCTCCTCCTGCCTTTTGTCATATCAGTGTGTTGATAAAAGACTGGAAGTCACAAGAAGTCCTCTCTCCCATTAGTTCTAGCTTCACAGCTGAGCGTCAAAACATGCAGCTTTTAGCTGGCTGCCTTTATCCAACATGTGTAAAATAGAGTGGCTGTGGATGAGAGCTGACCCGCTCGCTGTGAATTGTCCTGGCAATGACCTGCTGTATTCACACATGGGCTCATTCAGACATTACACAGACTTTGTACTAGGGAGCTGGCAGGTTAAAGTCAGTTTGTGTAACATGGGTAAGTCAACATATACAGATTACAGTAGGCTATGTAAGGGATAAAGTTACTTAGCAACAGCCAGCTGTACTGGCAAAATAAATGCAGACAGTGTGATCAGAACCCCCAAGTGTCTGATATTGCAGTCATTAATTCAATTCTGGTGTATCAGTATTTTATTTTAATTTTTAACATAAACACTTTATAAACCATTTCTGTATAAAAGAACCTAGCCTGCCTGGCCTAGATATTCTCTGATAAAATAAAACAGAATAAAAACTATTTGCAAACAAACAAAGAACAGGTTGGCCAGTCTGGCTCATAACATGTTAATTATGGCGTGCTGCTGCCAACTTGAAACCAAATCATTTCAGTTTGTTACCTTCACCAGCCCACTGAATATTCGCAGTAGTGTTAATCCCTCTGCCTGTATGACATTCAGAATAAAAATTACTTTTCTGGACTTTGATAGACTAAACCCCCATGGCTTAACCAACTAAATTATCTACAGCTGTATCCGTATTCAGAACAGGCAGTGCTTGAACCAGAAGTCGTTAATTTAAGCCTGAAATTGAAATAGATTGATCAGTTACTCTTTATTTTTTATTTATTAGAAAACTATTTACAGAACAGCTTTAGAATTGAGCTTCAGATGTTTAGAAAAAAAGAGTTTTATAAACTTGATTGATTAAACTTCAGTGAATCAATGAACACATAATATGCAGTATTTAAAAATATACAAAGTAAAATGCTTAAATTATTGACTGTATTTAAAAAAAAAAATTCTACACAAAGTAAAACAATAATTATGTGGTGTATTTGGTTGTGCAGTTAAGGCTAGGTCACATTTCAATATATATTCTAACATTTAAAGCTCTGTGTGTAGCTGGTCTATCACGGAACGATGTAGACACAGCTGATTTTCCTTCATCACGTACGGCTATTGGCAGATTTTACTCGGATGACACTCAGCTCATAAAAAGTACATTATCCGTACCAGATACTTGTTTCAGCTGAGTATCCCGCTCAACCCTGGTATCATATTGTGTTATATATATGTTTTCTGGATATAGCTAATGTTTTACTATACAATGCTGACCAACTTGCACCTGTGAACACTCCCAGTTCCATTAACACATTGCCTGTTAACCTGTACACTTTACTGCTTTTTATGTTGCATCCATCTGTTTCTCCACTCATCCTTGTCCTTGTCCTTGTTAGGTGCACCTAACTATTAGATTTCAGTCAAATCTGTCTTATTAAGACATGTATCGTTTAATTATATATGCTGATATAGCTGTAATAAGTCAACATATGTAGTCAAGGTAATTTGTTAGCTAACCAATATATCCCTTTAATGCCCGAAAGAGAAAAAAGAAAACAGTCTTGTGTCGCCTGCTTCTATGGGTCCTCTTTCATCATCTGGGTTTATGTCTCTGTGATGACCTGAATGGACTCCTGATTTTACTTTGTGTTTTATTTTGTAATTACTTGCCCTCTTGCTTTCCAGTTTGCTTTACTTCCTGCCATTTTTGAGTTCAGTTCAAATTTGCCAGATTGTCTTAGTTCTTTTGCAAGACTAGCTCTCCAGCCATTCTTTGTTCTGATTCTAGCCTGTTCGTTTTTTCTTCCTGAACCTTGTGAGCCTCTTTGGAGTTGCCCTTTTGTTTTTGTTGTTGAGCCTCTCTGGAGTTGCCTTTTTTTGGTTTGTCAGGATTTTTGCTCCACTGACTGCCTGTTTGTTTTGTGCCTTGGAACTCCCAGTAAACTTTTATTTTTGGACTTCAATTCTGTTTCGGTGTGATTCCTCCAGTTGAGTCTTCCTCTGCCTGACCATTACAGTTTCTCTGATTGTCCAACATGCAGGCTGCCAGAAATAACAGCTCAGTGCCAGTCTGACCAGGAAGGTTGAGGACCCAGAACCAGACCTGAGGCCCTATTGCTCAAAACACTCCAGTGAATCCTTGAAAGCCTAAAGTTTAGTTTTATATGTCCAGGGTATTCTGAGATTTTTTGGTATCTGCCTCCACCACAATACAATATAAGTGAATTCTATTAAGTTTGTGATCATTAAATAATTGAAAAATTATATCTAAAAAATTCAACTGCACCTTTGTTTTCAATGAAACTTTGGAGGAACCAATTCCTAAAACCTCTTCAAAGAATTTATTATATTATCAACATCATAAAGTTACAAATGCAGAAGTACACACAATACTGAGAAATGCATGAAGGGAAATACAAGTACAAACTGAAAGAAGACCAAAACGTAAAGGGGTGTCCAAACTTGGTCTGCCATACTTTGTTTGCCATCAGGTTCATTCGAGAAAAGCCAGGTCTGCGCAAAATCGATCACTGTCGATCGTCGCACAATGCATGCCGGTTTGATTTGTGTATGACTTGATCGCAACTTCCTCTGACATCAGGCACTAATTTGACAACTGCAAGAACCAGGGTCTGATGGGAAATGCCTGGTTGTCGCCTGATCAAAGAGCTGATTGGCTCTTAGTTTTGACCACAAACACCACACGTTGTAGAAACATGTAATTGTAATATTTAACACTAGATTGTTGGCTATTGGTCTCATGTTGTGCCATGAAGGTTTCATCTGTTAACAACAGAAACATATCTGGTGTGGTTCATAATAAAAACAATATTAGGCTAATAATTATAATAATAATAATAATAATAATTATTATTATTATTATTATTATTATAAAGGCTATTTATAACACGTCAAAACGAGCAATTACAAATTGCTTTACAAGGCACACATAAAAAGAACAAAGGGTAGATACCCACACATTTCCACATATTTGTGAAGCAGCAGAAAACCTATTAAAATAATAACACTTTGTTTGGAATTATGTCCATCACTGAAGGAAACTTATGTCTTGCATAATTGTTGCTGTTACTCCCGTGTGGAGCCTGGATGTAGTTGTGAGTTTCGACTGTTGATTCAGTAGTTCGATTTCTAAAATTTAATATGATTTTCTTAATGTAGGCTCTACTTAAACTACATGTAGCTTACAGATGATATAACAGGATGTAAATATTTTTGTCACTTCCTGTATATTCTTTGAAGACAGCTGGAAACTGTCCAACTTGACTAAAGCTTTTTCTCACCTCTAATTCTCATTCATCTGTCATTTCAAGTCACTCCCTTCAGCCTTCAGATTATCATTCCCTTCTCCTGAGTTTCCCCACCAACCCAGTCACCTGCATCCAGTCCCTCATTAGTTCCTCTGTGTATTTATACCGGTCCAGTTGCACTCACCCCCCGCCAAGTTGTCTAGAGTTTTTCCCCTAGCTTTCCAGCATTCCATTTCTGTATTCTTGCCTGCCTGTTCCTGACCTTTTCAACTGCCTCCTGGATTTTGGATTCCCTGCCCCTTATTGGATTTGTTTGCCTTACGGGCTTATTACCCAGTTTGACCCCTTGTCTGTCCTTTTTTCTGAACTCAAAGTAAATTACTTTTACCTGAACTTGATATTATTTGTTGTCTTGTTTTTGGGTCCAAGTCGACAGACAACAACTCTCTAGTCAAACAGCCTTTGTAGCTTTCTATCTACTTAAAGTAAACATAACAAACATTCCAAGTCTAAATATGCCTTTTGGAGAAACAGTCCCACACGCATACAAATAATGCTTTGACTGGTGTGTTCGAGCTAAGTTGAGGACATGAATTTGTACTGAAGAAGTCTGAGTTACACATTGAGAAACACATTCCCTCTCTGACCTCATGACTGAGTGATAACTACTGTGTGGAGAGCTTTCACACACACACACACACACACACAGTTCTCTGTGTGGTCACACCCCACAGACATGGCTTTATTTAGTCCTTCACATCAGCAGCAAGTCCGGCTTCAGCTGCAGGTTTCTCTCTCACACACCCACACACACACACACACAAACACACACACACACACACACACACACACACGAATGCATCAGCATATACACACTCAACTGTGTCTTCCTCATAAAAAATAGAACACAAAGAGAGCAGAAACTGGAGATCCCTCCATTTTTTCTGCCCCCTCCTTCTCTTTCTTCAGTGTTTCAAATAAAGAACACGTGCAGCAGTGCTTACCTTCTTTCACCACCCTGTCCTTCACTTTCTTCTCCTCTCCTCTTTGTTCCTTTGTACACTACAGTCTTAGTGTTGGTAGAGGCCGCCTACAACATGCTGGGGCCTGGCTGGAATGGGCTGATCTGGAGAAAGCCCCAATGGTCTGGAGAAAATAAGAGAGAGGAAAAGAAAAGGAAGAGATTCAATCTGCATGTGAGCAGAGAATCGAAAGAAAAGAGAAATTTGAAACCTCCAAAGCTCCAGAAACAATCACCCCCTCCCTTCCTCCTCCTCCTCACTGCTGTCTACCTCCATCTTGCTCTCTGCTTCCCTCCCTTTCCTCTCCTCAGCTTCATGGGTCAGGGTTTATTGTGTAAAAGCCTGGCTTGAGAGAACCTATCACTGAACCTGAAATTAAAGGAAGACTTAATGTCTCAACATACTTACAGTAGGCACAATGGTGGTTTGAGCTAATTGCTAAATGCTAAGGAGAAGTCAAATGATGCATTTATTGGGGATATTTTCAGCTGCAAAAAAAAAAAAACACATTTGGTGCCCTAGTGAGTATTTGGGGCAGCAGGACAGTGTATGTGGGACTGATTCCAAATAAACAGTGTGTGTTCATGGTAATGAAGGAACATGTCTCTGTGTGCAACAGTGTGGCTCATTGGCAAACACACACTAACACACACATACACAATACTTGTTAGTAGGATCAATTGTTGGTTTGGCTATGCACATGGGATTTGTTGAGGAAAAATTGAATATGGCTGGCCCTATCCTTTAGGTTTTTCACAACACTTGGAGCTAATCTGATCTGATCTGATGTGACTTATTCAAGTATGCACATTTATGACTTCAAAACACAGAGCTGAGATACCAGGCACAGATCACATCAGTTCAAGAATTCAATATGAAAAATAGATATTAAATCATCATTGCTCGTCATTGCTAAATGTAACCTGGCATCGCCAACTGAGAAACTCTCAGTTCATTTTCGATTTCCAAGGGGCATTATAGACGGCCGGAGACAACCAATCAGAGCAACAAAACGCTGTTCTGTCGTACGGTACGTCCTGTCAGAACGTCCTGTCAGAAGTAAATCAAACACATATTTCTTATCAACATAAAGTTTAGGTGCAGTTGTTTTACCATCCAGTCCGTTTAATACTGCCGCTGTAGCCGGCTGTCGAAGGCGGCAGCCATTTTGGACATTTACAAAGACACCTAAACTGCGCTGATCGCTGTCAGTCATCATATTAAACCCGCCTCATACTAGATAAACACGTGATTGGTTCACCAGATAAAACGGCAAGGAATTCAGTCTGAATGGGAGAGGGGCCAGACGTATCTGCCACAGCAAATAAAACATGAGCTTGTAGATTCGTCTGGTTCTCAGGCTATGCTAAATGTCCCTGGCTGGTAGACTGTTACACTTGTTAAAGCTGAGATGAAGTTACAGTACAGTAATACCCCATCAAGCAGATCAAACACACATCTACACTCTCCTTCGTGTCTGACAGAGTGTGTGCGAGTCACTATTATGGGTGTTATTGTTACCCAGCATTACTCACCGGGGGCTTCTTAACAAAACACAGGTGTGTAGGGAGGGGCCACTGAATGAAGAAACAGAGGAGATGGAGCTTCAAGGAGGTTTAGATGACTGGATGAGTCACCCAGCCAGGGCTGCAACTCATCTTCCACCCTACTCATGCTTCATTTTGTCTAGGTCATGTCCACACACACTCACACACACACACTACAAAACACTACAATCAATTCACAATTACTTAATTCAGGCTGCTCTAGAAACTTACAACGACAGACAGACTTGTGCACACACCCACACTTGAGCCAACCCAAACACCAGCTGCTTTGCAAAGTCAGTGAAATCTGTGTTAAATGTGTTTAACACTGCTTAGAGGAAGCCTTAAAGGACCATTGTGTGTTTACATTGTTACATTTACTTAAACAACAACTGGAAAGCACTCAGAGAGCACATACTGTGCCTTTCCCAAGGCAGTAAAATCTAAATGTGTTACTTGAACTAAATCTGCATCAAAATGTATATTGTGACAAAAGTCACAACTGACTGTTTGCAGCCAGCATTGATTCATCTGTTTTCTGCCCAGAACTTGGGGACCAACTGTCCAGAGAAAATTAAAAATCGAATGAATTGTGTATGTATGTAATTGTGTTGTATCTTGATTGAGTGTTGTGTGAAATTCTTTGTTTCTTTGTAAGATATTTTATTAAAGCTGGATATTTTATTAAAGCTGGATGTGAAAAATCTGAAAAAAAACAACATAGTATCACCTTTCAAAGTTGTTATGCAGACACAGAGCAATATTAGCATTGATTTGGAGTTGTAAGTCACTAGTCGCGACCTGTGTAAAGTACAGAGGGTTCGTCAGATCTTTTTTGTTGAAAACAGCTGCTTGCCGCTACTTGAAACAAGGTTGGTGAGAGGCTTCAGACTGAACTAAACAGTAACTAACCAAAACAATGAGCTGTACGACACAAAGACACTCAGTGGAGCTGAGAGAAACTGCAAGTTGGTCGTAATGTGAGTGTTCATCACTACAAGCCACACCTTTTATAATTACAATTAGTAAGTTGATCATTGTTGAAATTAAAATATTGATTTGATTTGTGTGACTTTAAACATTACCACGCACATGGATACTTATACAGACACACTCATACACGTATCATAGAAACACAATAAGAATCACTTATTGAGTCATATGTGGGATGGTGACCGCATCTCTAGCATCTCTAGCCAATGCACTCGCAGTGCATTCCCAGAAATAGCTCCTGCATGTGCATCCACTCTATAATCAGTGTGTTCCCATCATAAATTGCTGTGAGACTGGCAGTTCCCTCGTCTCTCTGCACAGATCCGTGGAAGGCTTGAGGGCACAACCATTCAATCTAAATATATGTCACCAGAAATCTGACACACTGTAGAGATAGTTATACTGTGAGACTGGGGGTATACATGGTTAGGATCCTCAAAGAGGATATTGGAATATGATAGATTTTTGTATATTTTGCTTTTGGCTTTTGTTTCAACTGTTTTAAACAATGTGTATGCTTTTCTTTATTGCCTCTCTTAAAACAGAGAATATAATGTTTGTTAGGTAATCCGTCTATCATTGATCCCGGAAAATATCTTGACAACTAAAGGCCAGATTGACATTAAATTTGATAGGGATTTAGCCTAAAAGATGATTCCTAATAATTGTAGTGACCTCTAGAACTTTCTTCTGGCACCTCACCAGGTCAACATTTCCATTAACTTTTCTCTAGCACCACCCTCATGAACCCTCATAAACTAAACCACAAAATCTAAAATTACAAAAGCAAAATTGTCAGTATGTTCTGCAGTCCTCCAGCACAGATGGATTGTTGCATGTAAAGAATAACCACCTCAGGAGTTTCAGAATTTTTTTTTTCATTCAGTTCAGTTAAAATACTTTAACCCTAAAAGTGTTTTGTATTAATTCAATACAGCATCTTTCAGCAGATTTTAAAACTGTGCAGAGATAATATTTTTGTCAGCCAGTCCAGACTTATTCTGGATGCACACAAAATATCTGGTCATGTTTTTTGTTAATGTCTTACCTACTTCAGATGATGATAATTATATATATTTCACCTCTTGCTGATGATTTATTATAAGTTTTGAGGGACTGTAATTCAGTTTTTTTTGGACTTGTTATTTTGGCAGAATATCCAACGTGGCAGCAGGATGTTGGACAGTCAACTGTAACTGTTTTGCACTCTTGTTGGCTCTCATGTAATTCTGCTAGAAGGACTCAGTGCAGTAACAGTCTAACATTGTTCTGTCTGCTTATTTCACCTTTTTATCAGGTTAGTGTCATGTATAAGCACGGAAAACACATAAGAACTGTATGTAAGAATATTTGAATGCATTTCAGGGGACCTATAAGTAGTTTAGAGTTGTGATTTATTCATTTTTGTGTCTCTGAACTGTAGACCAGCACCATCTATAGGTCTTTTAATCATGGTCCAGCCTGGAGGTGGGGTCTCGTTCATTCCTATGGCAGTTGCTCAGTGGCACATGAGGCAAACATCCGGGTATTCAGTATGTGGAAGTTTCAGATTTTCCCGCTCTGTTGGGCCCATAGAGCATGGACACTAGCGTTTCCTTTAGCCCCACGTCCCTGGCGCTCGGTCTCGGGCTCGCTTACATCAACGGCAGACTAAAGTAACTCGGCTATTAGTGAATTTTACGACTTTTAGGACTTAATAATTTAAATAAGGGCTATTAAAGTGTTAGAACTGGGAAGTTGATGTACCTCAAAAAAAATTATCCGCTGAGTTATAGACGTCTCTTTCTCAGAGTTAGTCAATAGAAAAAAGTCTTCTTGGGCCCAATGGCATCACGTGACAGACCCAGAACTTGTAATTCCACCGTTTGGCCGCTATGTCAAATTGGCTTCAAAGTGCGGCGCACTTCCTGGGGCTTGAGTGTCGCATGCGATGGCCAACTCTAGTACCCACGAAGTGCGCCAGACTTTGAAGACTTTGATTGAAATAGTGGCCAAACGGTCAAATTAAATTGGCGGGGTACATCACTTCCCAGTTCAAACATTTTAATAGCCCTTGTTTAAACCATTAGGTCCTAAAAGTTGTAAAATTCAGTAATAGCTGATGCCAGAGTTATTTCTTCGCATCGTGAATGCGCATCAGACCAAAGGGACAGTGCTTGACAGCGCTCGACTGTGCCGCCCAGCACGCTCATATGACTGGCTGTAATAACGGATAAACAGGCTGTAACTCATCGCAGCTAGCAGTGCTAAGCCAGACTCCAGGGCTTGGATTCTGGAGTGAATGGTGGCAAGCAATGACTGGATGTTGGATATGGCAAAAAAATGGTGTTATCTTCCTGGTCCACGGAGCTGGTTGCTGGGGGTGGGGCTTGTACTCTTTTGGACAGCAGCGGAGGTGCGGGAGTGGCTTACCTTCCGACAGTGGAGATGCAGGAGCAGCTCACCTTCTGACAGTGGAGGTGTGGGAGCAGCATT
Organism: Lateolabrax maculatus; assembly: GCA_031216445.1. Classification (NCBI taxonomy): domain Eukaryota; kingdom Metazoa; phylum Chordata; class Actinopteri; order Acropomatiformes; family Lateolabracidae; genus Lateolabrax; species Lateolabrax maculatus. The sequence continues at coordinate 29,076,172 of CM062213.1, read as the reverse complement.
ACTTTCCGACAATGGAGGTGCAGAAGCAGCTTAGTAGTTTTTCTTCTCACTTTTGCAGGTATTTCTGCCTCTAGAGCTGTAGAGTCTGGATCTGTGACTGCAAGCCATCTGCTGCCCCCATGTTCCTGCTCCACACTCTGCTACATATTATAAGTCTTTGATGAAGATCAAGATGGCGCCGCGGATGGTAGCCTCGGTACTGCGCTCTCTGGTACTTTTTTCTGTTTTTGTTTATTTGTCTTGTTTCCTGCTCGCCCTCTCTGAACACATTCAGCAGAGAGGAAAATCCCCTGGTCAAACTTTTTCGCGGTTTTTCACTGAACCGGAAAGTTTTACAGAGCTTTTAGTTGGAGGAGCAGGGACTCTCTACGGGATACAGGAGACCATCCCCCCACACTGTGGAGAATCATCAGCTGCTCTGACATCAAACAACCACTTCCACCCCTCACTCTCCCAATTGAGCCCCCACCTGCACTGAGGATCTGCAAAGAGGATGTGAGTCTGCTCTCTCACAGTGGATGAAGAAGATCAGGATGGCACAAGGCCCAGAGGGCGTGTCCCCCTCCTGCCTGAAAGTCTGTACTGACCAGCTGGCCCCATCTTCACTCAGATCTTCAAACTGGAGCTGTTTGAATGGCCATGAAATTGTCTGAGAGACTGGTGTTGACTCACCTGAAGGATATCACAGGCCCCTGCTGGACCCCCTGCAGTTTGCCTACCGGGCAAACAGGTTGGTGGATGATGCAGTCAACATGGGACTACACTACATGCTGCAACACACTGACTCCCCAGGGACATACGCATACAGATCCTGTTTGTGGACTTCAGCTCAACGTTCAACACCATCATCCCAGAAATCCTTCACCCCATACTCTCCCAGCTCACTGTGCCAGCCTCCATCTCAGTCAGTGGATCACTAACTTCCTGACAGACAGGAGGCAGCAGGTGAAGCTGGGGAACATCACATCCAGCACCCGGACCAGGGATGTGTGCTCTCCCCACTGCTCTTCTCCCTCTACACCAACGACTTCACTTCAGGAGACCTGTATGTGAAACTCCTGAAGTTCAGAAAAAATCATTGGTGTCAGCCTGGCATCCATCCAGGACCTGTGCATTTCCAGATTAAGGAAACGGACAGGAAACATCACTGCAGACCCATCAGACCCTGGACACAACCAGTTCCAACTCCTCCCCTCAGGTAGGCACAACAGAGCACTGAAGGGCAAAACTACCAGACACCAGAACAGCTTCTTCCCACAGGCCATCACTCTGATGAACACTTCAGTCATACTGTGTCAGAAACAATCCTTGTGCAATAATCAGGTACCTGTATATTATATATATATGTATATTATATACACAAACACAAACACACACACACACACATACATATATATGCAGATTCCCAGGCAGATAAACAGTGGGCTGATGTCTGAGTTTTTCGTCTTTATGTTTCTAGTTTATTGTAGAAAGACCTTAAAATAGGGTTTATCATCCCAAAACCTTCACCAATGATTTAAACATATAGAAATATTGTCGTTATGTATGTGTTACTATGCTATGATTTTACTGGTCTGGCCCACTTAAGATCAAAGCCGGCAGTATGTGGCCCCTTAACTAAAATGAGTTTGAGACTCCTGATTTATATTGTCTGGAAATTAGTGCTTGTGCCTTCAGTAATATCGTTAGAGCATTATTAACCTAGTTATGACATGTTTTTCACCAAAACTGAAACAAGTTTAGTTTAGTAACTAATTAAGTAAGAAAAACATGAAACTCACACTGGATTCTTTTCACTGTCATTAAATCCCCAGCAAATAAATCCTGTTGCAGAGTACATGTTCCAGGATTTAAAATTAGATGACCTTTGAGCCTGCCTGGTTAAACAGTTGCGAGGACTCAGTGATTATAATGCAGAATGAATGTGGATATTCTGAGGCAGGAGTACAAGTCAGTTTGTATTTAAGTCAAAAGAAGTCAGCAGCTCCTCTCCCTGCAGTGTCATCCTACAATGGAAGCTAGATAAATAGATGGTATAGATTGAATAAATTAATGATTTTTGGAAGCATGAAGAAAATATGTTGATTTAAAGTCAGTTAGTAAAATCAATTTTACATATACATATAAATATACATATACATAAGACCCACTCCATTATTCAAAACAGCCTGAATTACTCGAGACTTGGGTGTATACTTGCTTATATATGTATACTTGTCTCTAGACCTACAATAATTACACTGCAGATTTGTTGACCAGCTGCAAACAGACACATTAGCAAGTCTGTATGTTGACTGTGTATCTGCAACATAGACATTATCTTACTGTGCTGTACTGTGATTTGTTCTCTGACACACACACTCACATACACATGCATGCCCGACACGTACACACACACGCTAGCCTTGCTTAAACCTTTGTTTGTCCAAGTTGCAGCGTCTCTGATTGTCTACTTACTGTAGGCCAAAATCTAAACCTCAACTACAGTATGATTACAGTTAGCTGCATAATCCTGACCTTGTTTCACTTTAGTTCAGGAGATAGGAAAAAATGTTGTCACACAAAAAAAGGGAAAATAATCCAGGTTCATTTCAGGAGAGTAGGATGACCATTATACTCAAATGGACATTGGTTCTCACAGTTATAGCAGAGACTGAAGAGACTAGATAGAAATGGCATGTTTCTGGCTGATATGCACTGCTAACAGTAAAGCTATGTTTGGACTGATTTGGTCTAGTTTAATAATTATAATAATTATTAATAATAAAAAGCCTGCAGTGACTTTTTCTAAACATGAACCCTGGTCTCTAGTGACAGAGTCCTGTATGTTGTACGCCATCATCCTCTTGTTTTAGAAGGTAATCAGAATCCCATGCGGGAATGGTGGATTTGAACAAATCTCATGGTGGTCTCATTAGGCAGCATGATATCTCTAGAAATTATATTCACACACAAGTTTGCATCCTGAAACAGACATGGGTCTTTTTAACAATGGTTACTTTTCACTTAACCAGACTTTTGTCGTTATGTGTGAATAGTGAGGGTATATTTAGAGAGAAAAACATTGGCATTGACTCTCTATCCCCCCCCCCCCCCATCTCCTCGTCTCCTCAGGGACTTGTTAATGGTCTTTGTCTCTTTGTGTGATTCCTCCCAGTGTCAGTAATGGCCATCTGTCACTGCAGTTGAACGCCTCCTGCACGCACATCAGTTTGACACACACACATTCAGTGTCTTTCAAAATCCAGTAGAAATTATTAAAGCATATAATATGTATGAATGCACAGTATAAAGTATAGTATTTTAATTACCTATGCATGTTTGATTCATAAATGTAGATGCAAAGGCATTTCTTTAAATAGTATTTAATAGTTTAATTATCCATAGAACATGGCAAAAAACTACAATCATTCTGAACAAATGGATATGTATTATTGTATAATTTGTTATTAAGGTATAACAAGCATTATATGTATTGGCTTTAAGGGAGGCATTAGGATTATGTTTGTACCTGTGCATGTACATTATGCAAGTAGTAGGGGTGTAAATCACAAGTTTCATCACAAGATGATATTAATATTATACCGATTCTTTGGACAACCATACGATATTTGCTGATATCACCAAGTCTGCCACGGTGATTTTGATTAAATTTAATTCAGGGGCCTGCAATCGATGTTAGACAATATCATAGCTTATTTAGCACAATCCGCCATGTACTGCGATTACTCTGAACAGCATGCATAAGAATGAGTTACAATAAAATATATTTGAAAATACTTCTCGCATTTTACCTAATGGTCTAAATTTGTCGCTTGTTGCTTTTTAGAAATGAAGTTGCAAAGATGGTCAGAAAAGTCACTAAATCTATCTAGAAAGCCGCCAAGTTGGAAACATTGCCTGGCACTAGTGCTGTTTGAATGTTAAGGAAGGAGGTGCGCTAACGTGACACAGATGTGCCATGGGAATTTCAAAATAATGGCATATCTTAAGGATGACGATATGGGTCGATGTTTTCACTTTCACGCACATAATCACTGATTGATACAGACTGTGGGTCACTGTGTGTGTAGTCATTGTCCAATGTCAAAGTTCCAACCGCAGCTGGAAATAGTAGCCCTTTCTCAAATGTAACTTCTGTCAGTATGTGCAAACCCCTCACCAACAGTTTTTAGACAATAACAGCCACATGTAAATAAAAGAGTTTGCACTCACATCCAAGCTGTGGGGCAGCATCGACTTGAAATCAACAACTTAGATCATAAGTGGAACACCTTCTCAGTAGTTAGCCAACTTGATTTCCAAAGTAAAGACTTGCCTGCTGTTCTCATTAGCAAACACCAACTTAGAGGTGTCACATAATTTTTACAACCTGGTGGAGATTGTAGTAGAGATTACTGATGTTGTTATTGAGGACAACGTCAAGCAAGCAAAAACAGTTCAGTAATGTTGTCCTTTACAGTGGTATTCATCTAGCAAAGCCATTCCCACTGCAAACCTTATGTCACAGTGAATAAAAGAACATAATCACAGCAACTGCATGGTCATAGTTATTAATGAGACAACATATCCCTCTGTATCCCAAAATGAATTAAATAATAACAAAGAACTGATTTACTGTATGGAATTTAATGAAAGAATAATAGGGCCTCATTATGCACAGCACATCCGTCTCATGTTGCGGTGGCACTGTCATCAATGCTGAACTATTAATCAATTCCTATGTCAGAGGCATCTACGGTGGTTCCAAGCAAACACTGTGATCCTGAGAGTGAACAGTGTACTGAATATAGAGTGTTATCAAGCACCATATTCTGCCCTCTCACTCTGTTAATCTATTCCATTACATGCCACACTAGACATTCCTCTCTCTCTCATATATCTCCTCCACGTTCGTCTTAATAACCATTCACCTTAATTTATTTTCCTCCATCCCCTCCTCCACACTGTCTTTTATTCTTGTACCTTTTTTCTCTATAAAGGGGCTGTCCCATTATAATGGCTGTTGCCATGGTTGCAATGTGTGTGTGTGTGTGTGTGTGTGAGAGAGAGAGAGAGAGAGAGAGATCAGGTACTTAACCTTCTAATCCTCATCACAGCCATTAGCAAGTTAAGAAGCAAAATAAACCTTAGTATCTATTTCATCATTTTTGAGAACAGAATTTTGACTATGTACATTTACATACATTTTAAGTAACTAGACAAGGTGTTCCATATAAACTGCTTGATTCTCCAACTTTGTAGCTTGTGACAGAAAATGGCACAAACTCAACATAGGGATTGGGGGGGATTTAATCTAAAGCGAATGCTCCCCCCAGACACAACAGAAGGGGACTTGGTGTTAGCTACCCACACACACTTCCTTTCACAACGCCAAACAGTCACTAACTCTCCTGTCGTTGCAGATCTAGCCACTCCCTCCCGCTCTCCATTTATGCCTTTCCCTCCATTCACCTCACTTAAGCTTCCCTGCCCATCCCGTCACCTGCACCTTATTTAAACATTAGTCCCTCAGAATATATACCGTTACATTTCCACCCATTCCCTGCCATATCGTCTTAGTGTGTTTTGCCTAATTTTCCAGCAGTTGGTTTAGTTAGTCTGACTCTTCGGAGAAATTAACATATTCTTTCAAATCTCACAGCAATGGTATTTGTGAATGTCTGCACATTCAAACATATTGTCATTCTCAACAAATTATTCCACTCATCTAAACCAGTGGTCTTCAACAGGAGAAACCCAGGGTTACAGCTGCCAAATATTTGTTTGATAATTTTTTTTTACAGTTTTTTTTTTCAAACCTAAAATGTCTGAAAATACACATTAACATGAATCCAACATATTATCAGAAAGTTGGCCTATTTTAAAAAAAAACAGAAAGAACATTTAATTTACACAACATTGATGATAAGTTACCCATGAATCCTTGTGCAATCATGTGAGCTAACTAACCTATGCTAAATCACTGTGTGGCACCTTCCATAATGGCAAACTAGTTAGCTGGCTAATTAGCTATATTTTTGTTATTATTATAGGGCAGCTGCTCAGGTCGCCTGTGCAAGTTCTGTCACCAGCCACTAAAACAAGGCCCCAACAGCCCTCTTATTTATACCAACTTCCTCTAGTGTTTTTGTTATTCTGTAAGTCTTACCCTGGGTATAATCATATTCAAAATATGACACTGCTGTTTGTTTTTATGACTGTCATAGCTTTTGGATCACTCGCTCTCTACTGTTCGTTCTGTCTTTACAAGGTACAAGGATACAAGGTTATTATATTCTACAACTCAGATGCAAGTATAGTCCCATTTGCTACTTCAGAAAAATAATTATTTATGGCGGAGTGTGAAGGATGAGTTGAGGAGTCTTATAGCCTGAGGAAAGAAGCTGCTCTGTAGTCTGGTGGTGCGACACTGGATACTTTAGTATCTGCTGCCAGATGGCGGCGGGTTGAACAGGCTGTTGCTCAAGTACATGGTCTCTACCTAGACTATCTTAATGAAACACCTAGATTGTTCTTGATCTTGAGCCTGTAGATCGATTCAAGACACCCTTGCTTGCACTTTCATTTCACTGAGTACGTTAACAATTAATTTGTCAATTGCCAACCGTCCAAAACAAAACAAAAATTCAGTTTACAATGACATAGAACAGAAAAGCAGCAATCCTTATATTTGAGAAGCTGAAACCAGAGAATGCTTGGCATTTTCCTTGATAATGACTAAATTTATATCTAAATATACTGGATATATACTGGAACATTTAATTTTATTCTATTTTATTCTATTTTATTCTATTGTATTCTATTGTATTGTATTTTATTGTTGTATTGTATTTTATTGTATTTAAATATACCGGCTGCTATGATGACCTAATTTCCCTTCGGGGATGAATAAAGTAATCTATCTATCTATCTATCTATCTATCTATCTATCTATCTATCTATCTAAATTGTTTATGATTATTTTGTCAGTTACTAACCAATTGATTGATAATTGTTTCAGCACTAATATGTTTTTGGATACAAAAAAAGTTAACTTTTCCTAAGGTTCAATTTATACCATAAAAATCTACCAAACTGCTTCAGTATTGACAAAATAATAGGAATGGAAGTGGTTGGATTGGATATATACATAAGTAAGTAATCTGCATACAAGGACACTTTGTGGGTGACCCTGCCTCTCACAATACCCTCAAACCTTTCCTTACCGTGAAGCGAAATAGCTAAAGGTTCAATGGCAATCTCAAACAGCAATGGGTATAGAGGGCATTACTTCATGTCACTTATTATTTATAAAGGACTTCTGCGAAAATCTTTTGGTCCACATTTAGAAGTGAGATTGGTCTCCTGCTCTTAGACAGTTTCACTGCTTCTGACTTTTGGGCGTGTGAAACAAAAGAGATTATCTGACCCCGCAAATAACATTTAAATGCTCCCCATACAGTGGACTGAGAGACATCGGGGGTTTTACTAATACATTAAAAAAAAAAACAATTTGAGAGGTAAGGAATTTCTTAAAAGTATAAATCGGACAGCAGTGGGGAGTTAAAGCGCCACTGCCTTGATGGAATAAGCTTCTAGATAAGTTGATCTCCATAAAGGTGGGGGCATGGTCGGATTTAACAATGCTGTGGTGCTCGCATGAAGAAGAAATCTATCAGAGTATGTATGGCGTGGATGCGTCTTTAGAAGATGACCTGTCAATAGTGTTGTCTTGCACCATGTGGAAATCACCCCCTATAATTAAATAACTGTTTTTAATACCTGGTAATGTAGAGATAAATTTGGAAATAAATTGACTGTCATCCCCATGAGGTGTGTATACAAGGGTGAGGACAACAGGAGTATTTTGGATAAGAGATAATACAATAACATAGCAGCTGTTGGGGTCAGCAATAGTAGTAGTTCAAAATCAATGTTTTTACAAATTAAAATGGCAGAGTCCCTTTCCATTTAGTGGAATAAATGTCCAACCCATCCCCTTTTGAGTTGTGGAACACCAGAGGTACACAGGTGTGTCTCCTGTCGGCCTTCAAATGTTGTAAATGGGACATTATTCTGTTTAATTTAGTGACCTTGTCTGAACCCCCTAACATTCCAAGAGGCAAACGGATACTACCCTGAGTAATGTTTAAATCAGCCATTTGGGATCCGGGAAAAATTACTTTCAGTGTATTGCCGTTGCAAATTGTCACATGATAGTTACACACGCAAGAGAGGAAAAAACAAAGGAAAAAATAAACAACAACAAAAAAAATTCTCTGCTGTCAGTCTCGCCCACTAATACAGGTTACCAACTCCATTTCTTCCTGGTAGTCCTTGTGCTTTCTGTGCTTTTTGGCCTTCTCACTTTCTGCAGGTATTTCTGCCTCTGGAGCTGTAGATTCTGGATCTGTGATTGCCGGCCATCTACTGCCCCCATGTTCCTGCTCCACACTCACTGCTGCAGTTGTTATTATTATTAGTCTGATTTGTTGTCTCTCCTCTTGTTCTGTCTCCCCTCTCCCCCTCTCTCCTCCCCTTTCAACACAACTCGGTCGATGCAGATGGCCGTCCACCCAGAGCCTGGTTCTGCTCGAGGTTTCTACCTGTTAAAAGGGAGTTTTTCCTCGCCACTGTCGCCAAGTGCTTGCTCATGGTGGGAACTGTTGGGTCTCTGTAAATAATATTTTAAAGAGTATGGTCTAGACCTACTCTATGTGAAAGCATCTTGAGATAACTTTTGTTATGATTTGGCGCTATACAAATAAAATTGACTTGACTTGACTCTTCCCACCCATTGCCTTCCCAATTTAGGCACCCTGAACCCAGAACCCTGACACTACAAACGCTTGTGTAGGTGACAAAATCATTCTCTGTCTAAACTAACCAAGTAACTCCACTGAACAGCTGACAAAAGTAGCTTGAGTTCGAACTTTTACCTTGGTAGCCACAGTCAGTATTCTCAGGTGAGCAAATTGGTCAAAGGCGTAGAACTAAACCAATCTGAGAAAATTAAAAGTGTCCAGGGAATTTGTAATATAGGGCAATATAGGGAATATAGGGGAATACTGAAAGCGAAGCAAGAGTACATATGAAAACCAAAAATGTAATGGGTAGCTACATAATAAAATAATGTAAACATTAGAAGCCCCACAAGATATGCTCTGCTATATGTTGCAATTATGTAAACCATGGCTATTTCTAAAGTGGCAACAGACACAAGGCAAAACACGTCATCAAACATATTCTCCAGTGAGATGCTGGATCATTAAAATGTGGGCTGTGTAAACTGAATAATACAAAAGCAGACAGGATATGAACAAAAACAGTTAACTAAAAAGTGCTGCTACAAATAAACATGGGCATCCAAAATTGTGCATTAAATAAAAATAATCCATGTAGCCCTACGCTAGCCTGTGAACCAAACGAATCAGCGAGCTCAAGTTTTATTTGCTCTGGCGAATACATCTGGCTCCCCTTGGCATTCAAACTGATGATTCAAACCTCTGTACTGGCAGCGCCGTTGTGTCGGGCAAACCGATCACAACCATTTACCTAGTATGAGGCAGGTTTAATACAATGACTGACAGAAAGGAGAGCCATGGTGGCATCTTCGTAAATGATGCGTAAATGTTACCTTGGTAATGGTTACAATCCTCTGATAGAGATCGCTTTGGCATTAACCTGTACAGCTGTCTATTACAGAAAAACTTGTTGTAACAGTACTCCACATGGTCAAATAGTTTCAAAAACTTCACATGCTTGATGACAGTCCTGGCCTGAGCACATCTAAACACCAGATTGCTGTCATGGTTACTGAGCCCACTCCAGGCAGATGGGGGGCGTGGTCAATTTTTTTTTTTTGTGGTTTGTCTGACAGTAGCACCAATACGATGGCTACGTTTTGGTACTAATACCAACAGAAAAGTTTTCCATAGGGAATTTTTTATACTATTTCACTAAATTTATCTATAATAGCCAAAATTACAGATTAAGATTTTACATACAAAATGTTCATTAAAAAATAATCTTCGGCTCCAAATCACAGTCATGCTGATATTCAGTACAACTGCACAACCTTGAATGTGTGATAATGCTTTTATACAACAGTTCTACAAGCGCAATTTATTAATTGACAGTAATAAGTGACAACACATTATAATTTGTTTGTTTATTTAATCATTTATTTGGCTCCGCCAACACAAATAGTTCTACCACTGGATTGGGACTGGACTGTTGCCAAGCAACACAAAGACATTTTCCTGCACACTATCTAGCTTTATACTTTGTGTAACGTTAGGTCTACATGTTACCACAGGCCAGCTACTTCATATCAGGTACATTTATCTGAATGTTTCTATTTACTGTGCAACCAGTGAAATAAGAGTCTGTTGCTTTTGTGGCCTGTGTGATTCGATGAGTTAACAGCTGATCAGACTGTATGTCGCTCGATCGTTTCCTGCTCCTCATGGATGGTCTCCAGCAACATTTTAGCGAGCTTTCAGTCAGCAAGACAAACAAGTTTTTTGTTTATATTTTCTATGTTCGACTCGACTTAAAATGAGCTCCCTCTCAACCAGCTACATTCAAATACTGCTTACATGTTAATGTACCAATAATAATAATTAAATAATATAAATTATAAAAATAACAGACAGGGGCATCTAATGCATGAGAAGTTCTTTTACTTTTGAAATTTAAGAACTTTAACGTAATTAATATTATCAATGGATGACTTGTAGTTTAACACCATTAAATTGTGGTTATGCAACTTCTTTTAAGTAAATAATCTTCCACCACTTCCACCACAATTAGATACAGTCAGTCAGGTTGCTTGGTATGGTACATTGGCCACACCAATAGTTCTTAAACCTGCATACATTGCATACATGATAATCATGTCAGAATATTTGTGTTTGTGTGTGTGGTGAAACACACTTGAATTTGTAATCACATTCCCCTGTCAGTCTCAAACACCTGCTGTGTAGAAAGACAGCTATTGCAGCAGTTATCCACATCCCAAACACACAGTGAAACTCAGAGAGAAAGACATCGATGCTCTCTTTATGAACATAATATATATCGCATGTGTGTGCATGTACTGTATGTTATTGCCATAGGAACACAAATCCAGTTTAATACTTAACACACACACACATACTCTTTGTGTGTGTATTAAGGTCCATACTTAATCACTCTCTCAGGCTGCATCTTCATCCTTTCTCTCCTACTCTTATTAATCCACACATACACACATACTCTGTGTATGTCTGATGACAGAGTGGGGTTGAAGGCTTGAATCAAAGCCTTCTCATCCTGCTTTGCCTCTGATCAGCTCTGCTGGGAGGATTGGAGTGGAATTGGCTGGGATTATCTTAACGCTGCCATGTGGCATTCAGCACAGCACCCTGCCAAGTGACATGCAGACACACAGGAGAATTTCTCATTCAGTTTTCATTTGTGTATCTTTCTGTACCTACACTCACTCTTAGTTATGATTGTTCTGTGGTTGCAAAATAAATAGTGAGGACATGTTTCAGCCTAAGAAGCAGCCATGTACATACATAAGGGCTCCTGTTGGCCAAACTGAATTACTGCAGATTGTCCACAAAGGGTTGAAAGAAGTTAAGAATCCCTTCTGTCTGTTTAAAGGGTAGTGTTAGTTGCCAGCATCTCCCTGTCTGTCTCCCTTTTGTTTGGTCATGGTTGTTTTATGATCATGTCAGATTTAGTGTAATAATCCCATATTCAGAATTTCAGTTGATATGATTAGATATTGTATGACCAGAATTCCAAACCAAATTTCAGTCACCCTTTAATTGAAAAAATTACAGTGTACAAGCCTTACAGATGGTTCAATCTGATACAAAAGTGATAGAAAAATGATAAGATATGGATAGACATGATCCAATTCACTGCTATTGCATATGATTCAGATCAGATTTGATACAATTATAAATGTTTACCTATACATGATTTTTGACTTGCAGAAGACAAAATCTCAGTATCAAATGTTTCCCAAAAAGTCTGCTGTCACACAAACAATATTAAACAATGGATATTAATGCCATGATCTTTTAATGTTGGCCATTCCATGTAAATCTAACATTTTTGTCAAGGCTATATGGATGCATGTCCTGCTACAATGCCAGTCATTGCCTTCAACCAGGAGGAGTTGGACACAAGTGTGTAACTAATGCAAGTGTTGTTGCTACCAGCCCCAGGTTGACAAATCTGATGTCAACTTCATGCCCTGAAGTAAACTGTGAACTTCAATCATTGTTCTCACCATCTGTGTTAATCTTCCTGAGCCCAGTGGCACTTTTCAGCACTGCAGTCTTTATACTTGATAGAAGAGTTGTTTGTCTACAGTAAATGATGAATCCAATTTGAATGTTCTTTTCAGGTCCCCACAGCTACTGAACAGTCACTGACACGTTCAACAATAGCTTGCATAGTACTTTGATGGTATGATGTAGACATTTGACACACATTATTAGAATGCTATGAATTTACACTCCATGTGCTATTTCTCTTTTTTCTTCTATTTTGTTTTCCTAGCTTTATTTGACCAAAAGTGCATTCCCATGATCAAAAATCATAACAATAATCAAGTTCCACAGCAGCACAATATAGCCCCCCTTCAGCTATTGGTTATTTTATTGGTATTTGAAGAAACCCCGGAGTGACATCAGCTTCGGAAAATGTAATTTTGGTGTAATTTATGTGCACACAAGCATAATTTTTCTCTCTCCCTTTGGTTCACTGTGGCGGTGTTTGCCTGAGAGCGGGGCTGAGCTCCCCCTACTGCTCACAAGGAGCAGGCAGAAAGAACTTAAGTCCAGACTGTGGTTGCCGTGTTGACACTGAGCGATGAGCTGCCAGTGACCAACTCAGGTGGCAGCAGCTGATGGTGACTGCTGTACACACCATCTTGTCTGTATTTGCTGCTGTTGTTGTGTTTATGATGGAAACAGTAAGGTGCATGTTAAAGCTGATGATTTGAGTCTGATCTGTCTCCTGTTTCTCACTGTATTCTGCACAATGGAGCAGAAAGGTACAAAATACAAATAACGATAGCAAATACTGAATAAAGACTAAATACAGACAGGAAGCTTTCACCCCACATGTTGGAACCCTGAAAAAACCCAGGTGCACTACATACAAACCACAATCAATAAATTGATTCCAACCAACATATAAGTAATCATTAAATCAATAAGTCTTTGCTAAATCAATATCAAGCATACCGAAATGAGAACTACAGAGCTTAAATAAAGCAGAGGGTGAAGAAGTGAATAGATTAATGTATTTCTGCCCCCCCCACACACACACACATACACACACAAACACTGTGTGTTTATACTGGAATACACTGTATAGTTATCAGTGAAAATTTTCAATCACAAGCACCTTTAGTGCTAATAATGATAATGAAAGTTATGGGCTCTGGTAAATTACATAAGCTCGACAGCAACCCAAATACTCACACACACACACCAAGCATGTCACTTACCAGCCACATGTACAAATGCTGCCACGTCCCTGCACATGTATTCCAATGTGTATTGATGAGCGTGTGACAGAGCAATGTTCTAACACACCACCCAGCCCTCCGTCAGAGCCATGGCAAAAATCAGCTAACAATAGATCCACAAGGAAGGAGAACTGAGCAAACGGCTGGATGCAGGACAATAATAGGCAACCTCTTCTCAGATAGGAATAGATGGAGAGAGGAAGGGAGCCTACAGAGCATGCCTGGGAGAAAATCCATGGGTATTATAACATCACATGACCACCCATCCACCGTCAGTCACAGAGCAAGCGGAGGAGATGAAAACAGGGAGAGAGAGGCAGAGATAGGACGAGAGTGAATGGGGTGGAAGGGGGCGACGTCACAGTGCTGCTCAATTCCCCCTTTTCATTACAGTGACAGAGATGCAGAGGAGGAGGCATGAACCAATAAGACTTGAGGACTGTCTGCTGGTTTCAACCCCTCCCTGAGCAGAAAAGCCAACAGAGGCAAACATGGAGAGGGAGAAACAAAAGAAAAGCCCAGAGAGAGAAACAAGAGATCCTGCCTACAGACAGGAAGAAAAAAGCAAATGATTTATATTTTAACTGCTCTACATTACATCAACACTGTGAAAATATTAATGAAAAGGACATAAAAAGGAGAAAAATCTCATGAAGCTACCAGCTTTTATATTTATATTTCTTACTTCACTAAGATTCAGAGCACACTTGCCATGTGGGGAAAGATGAGTGTCAAATATATTTGTCACATTGCAAAAAAATCTATCTTAATCCAACGATTTAATCAAACTTAATCAGTTTGTAATTTTATTGTATCCATTTTCATAATTGTGCATATTGATGCTTCCATTATTTATGGATGCATGTAAGAATAGCTAACTGACAATAAAACCTTCTGCTTCACAGTGGCCTGGAATCGCAAGACTAATTCGCATGAACCTCTCAGATAATTTACGATTTCCAAGGGATGTTATCAACGGTGCCGACAACCAATCAGAGCAACGAAACGTTGTCATGGATTACATTCATGAACATCATCCTGTTGTACGTCCTGTCAGAAGTACACATCTTTCTTATCAACAAATGCTTTAAGTACAGCTGTTTGTTCTTGTTCTAGAGAAATTATACCATCCAGTTTGTTTAATACTGACGCGATAGCCAATTCAACAGAACGTTGAATCAGTGGCAGCAATCTTGGTTGTTTACAACAATGCCTGAATGGTGCTCCTCTGTCAGTCATTGTATCAAACCCGCCCCATATCAGATAAACAGAGTGATTGGCCCAAGGCATTTCTGGTCGGGTGGAAATGTGTCTAAATAGGAGGAGGGCCAAACTTATCTGCCAGACCAAAAAATGAGCTTGCAGATTCATCTGGTTCCCAGGCTAGCTTCACCAACTTCCCTACGATATCTGATTGTGAAGGATATGTTTAAAGTGGAGATAAAATAGCAAAATAGACACACATTTACAACTTTAATGAATGAATTAGATGTACCACAATAAAAATGACATTGTAAGAGTAAGCTATTGATAAGAAATCTATTTATTAACACGTCTTTATGTCGCACCACCATCTTTGTTTTTGTCAGGGCTTACGTCACATAAATAGTTGCTTACTAAGGATGCTGAGTACAAAACTGTACTTCAGACTACTACTACTTGTGTTGATCAATGGAGTTTGAGAGTTTTGATGAGTTTGAATACGTTTTCCCTGTCTATGGTTCATTTCCTTTAAAAAATATTTTACCAAAGAACTATGTATGTCTACGTTGTTTTAGTTTTATCTAATCATTGATTTTTTTTCCTATTTCCCATCGTGGCAAAGTACAAACTTTGACCTCTGTGCTTCTGCCTTGTGCATGTTTACAGCTGTGCACCGTTTGCTCTCTAATCATAAGAAGAGAACAGCGGTTGTTTTTAGCCAATATTTTTATACGACAAAGTCTGTTTAGTTTTACGGTGTTACAGTAGCTATATGATTTTTTGATAAAGCGTAAAGACCAAGGTTATTGTCATGTGCTTGTACTTGTTAGGGTTCACTGCTCACTGCCTGGACTCTGACTTTCCTTCCTTCCCCATCTCCTCATCAGCCTCACTCCTTTCACCTGTTCCCTTACCTGTCTCGACTCAGTCATCAGCCACCTATATAAGTTGGTTATACAAGTTCACTTTCCTTGTTAGTTGTCAGATCCTTGTGTGTTTGTGAGTGTCTTGTTCCTGGTGAGTTGTCTCTTGTTTCCTGGTTCCTGGTCCTGGTTCCCGTTCCTTGGTTCCATGTTTTTGTGCCAGTTCTGGACATGCGGCTACCGGATTATTCACCTGCCTGTTTTGGACTTATCTGTTTTCCCTGTTGCTCGTTTTTGTCACCTGCCTGCTCTGGATTTTGTAACTTGTCGTGTGTGAATAAACTCCTGCCGGTCTCCTCTCCTCTCTGCGCTTGGGTCCAACCGCGCCGTAACAGTACTCTTGTTATTGACGCATTGTTTGGTTATTTTCCGTTATTTCCAAGTCAGATGCTATGGAAAATTGTCGCTAATGCAGGCCAGCTATCAATTAATTTTCCAGTTCTCTGCTAGTTATATTTCTGTAATCTTTTCTTTATTCTGGACAGCAGGGAATCAGACATCGTAGCTGTTTTTATTCCCCTGCAATTTAATTTGTTGTCCAGCATATAGTTGCACTGACATAACTGAAAAATACAGTAAAAAATTAGTTCAATATTATATAGCTAGCCAGTTTTCTTGCTTCTTCTAGCCAGTAAGGTCTAGGTTTTCTTTTTACTAGTATTCAGGTCAAGTGATAGGTACAGACAGATAGCCACTGGACTAGTTTCTTTAACTAACCCATTTTGATTTGAAACCTGAGCTGTTTACCAATGGCAGGCTAAGGCCCGTTCCACTCATGCACTGCAACCCTGAAATTATCTAGACATTGTCCGGACGAGCTGTATGTGAGAACACAAATGTCAGAATCAGTGGGAGTGGACATAAAACAGACTTTAACCTGCCAGCTTCCGAGTAAAAAGTCTGTCTAATGTCTGAATGAGCTCATGTGTGAATGGAGCAGGTCATTGTCCTGACAATTCACACAGTAAGTGAAAACGCATCCGACACGGACAATCTCCTGACATTGGCTGGACCTGATTCTCCGCACTTTGTCTGGAGTTCATATGTGAAAACAGATTAATTCTAAAACACTTTAGCGCGAGAGCTGGACTGGACTTCTGTTCTGGAGCTCCAGATTGTTGTACTGACAGTTGTTTCTATTATTTTGTCCACCCCTATTTATATCAATGAAGGTAAAGTACATATCATGGTCTGACCAGTTGGCCTGGTTCAGCAAGTGTAGCAGCACTTCACAATAATTACATTAGTTTATTAGTTTAAACCTACATCTCCTTAGCAGTGCCATGACAATGCCAGAACAGAAATTCAAAGCAAATAACTTAAACTTCATTAATGGTCTCTCAATGAAGAGATCCATTAGCCCAACTGCAGCTATTCTGGAACTATACCTGGATTGTTGAAAATAAGAAAACTAAACACCTCAGTTTTTCAGGTTCTCTCTTGAAAACTAAATGTCACTAAATGCCCATCAAAACAATCAATTCTGATGAGAAAGACATCACTTGTTGCTAAAAACAAATACTGGTAAAATATTGGTAATTGGTTTAATTTAAACACCTTAATGTTGCATGTGTTCTTTAATTGCAATAATTCCACACCTGTAGTAAATGTGTGTGTGCAGCAGTATGTAATGTGGGTAGACACTAGTGGGCAGCACTTGCCTGAGCTCAGGATTTTCAAATGGAGGAAAACAAAGACTTATTTATGCGAACAAAACATTATGTCCATACTGTATCTCTACAATAGTTTATAAATTAATCTAATTACTGTTACAGTGAGGTGATCAGAGGGCATACTAGAAAGGTGCATACAGACATTGAGAAACTCTTGAATGTAGATTTGTTGAAACCTGTATGACAGTTTTGATATATACTGTATATTCTATACAGTTGGCTACAAAGGACATTTGACATACCTACTGGGTTGCAGTATGTAAGTCTCAATGCAAAATTAAATACAGAAAGACAAGTGCAGTGCACCACTCATTTACTATATTGTACCTTACAATCATACGACCTATGACTGACTGTAATAAACTCAATAATAGATGACAGACACTGCTGTTCAAAAGTTTGGAATCGCCTGCCAGAAGCATGATTGGGTACAGTCAGATGGTTGAGAGGACTATTTTGAATGGTATTTCATGCTTTTAGGCTGTATTAAGTAAAAAAGTAAAAAAGTCTACTCAGTCTAACTACTGAGTAGACTGTACTGTAGAGGGCCCCAAAAAAATCCAAAAACATTTCGAGCCCAGTTGCACTGTTGTGGTTCAATAATGGTGCTTTTCTGGACTGGAAAACAAATTCAAAATCAAAGGGTATTTGGGACCATTGTGGAGGGGATCACAGTGCAGCATTTGGGAGATGGACAATCTAAACAACTGTGGAAACAGCTAAAAAGTACCTTAGGAAAATGATACAAGAAATGTGATTAAACTAGTAATGGTTGTCAACATTCTTCAGTGGAAAGCCAGGCATTTAATAGCAAATGGACTGGAACTTAAGAGGGTCATAAAGGATTTAAATGACAAGCCAGATATAATATGCATCTAAGAAACATGGCCGAGACCACCTTGTGGTGCAGCTGGTAACTGCACCACCTAGATTTTGTTATGGCAGGGTACAATTCAGTAAGACATGATAGAGCCAAGAAGCTCTGTCTCAGTTAATGGATCATGTTGTTTCGTCCACGGTTCTTCCTGCATCCAGTGACGTGATTGGTTGGGTGCTGGTGTACTTGACCAAAGGTGATGGCTGTTTGCGGCAGTGTTCTTTATTCCCGCTCTCCACAGTGTATGATCATGGAGCGCTGTGTGGCCTGACAACAACTCCTGAGACAAAGCTGTGCATAGAGAAGCACTTACAGGCCAGCCATTTCCGGCATACCTGCTGAGAGCTGCGCTCTGGACAGAGTGTCTAGTAGCTCCATGTCCTCATCTCTTCTGTACATCACTGTGAGGTCATACCACTGAAGTCTGAGGTGCATTCTCTGGATGCACATGGGGGTGGACAGCAGGGGGTTCATGAAGATGTCTTCTATGGGTTTATGGTCATTGTAAACTGTGACGTGTCCCAGAGATGAAGTTTTGGAACTTTATGCAGGCATGGACTATGGAGAGCATTTCTTTTTCTATTTGCACATAGTGCATTTCAACATCTGTTAGCGACCTGGATAAGTAGGTTACGAGCTGATACTTCTGCAGAGGCTGACCCTATGCTACAGGCATCACAGAGTATTTCAACAGGCTTTGTAGGATGAAAGTATCTGAGGACTGCAGGATGTGGTTCTGAGTGAGTCGAACACCTGCTGCCCACCTTCTGGTTCTTTGGCGTAGCAACTATAACACAGCCAGCGTGCTTAGGGGCTATGGGATAGAGCCAGGCACCTCTCACCTGCTATGACTCAACAGCCCCTCAGCAGCCTCCAGCAAGCCTCACTGACCCAGTCTGTGGTCCAGCCGCTCTGCCAGAGAATCAGAGGGAGATCTGCGTGGTCCATGCCCAAGGCTAAGTGCCCTCTGTCGCCTTTACTCCAGTGTCCAAACACCCCTGGATATACCAGTAGGTGGCGTCTGGTGTCCTGCCTACAGAGAATGATTGACATCCTAACTAAGGACCCACCTTGAGGTCTGAGAGATTGCATTTTCATTTTCATGTTGACACAAAAAGAGCTTGGTGACATTGAAATGTAATTGTAAATGACTGGGGGTGCTGTTTTGCTTATTGAATTTGAATATTGTCCACTGTAGAGCAAGTGAAGTCTTTTCATTTTCATTTTTAAATTGTTAGAAAATTACATTTTAATTTTGACACCAAAAGGGCTGGTGAAATGTACATGTTAATATAATGACTGGGGGTGCTGTTTTGCTTATTGCATTTTAATATTGTCCACCATGAAATGTTTTCATTTTCATTTTAATTGTTAGAGAATTGCATTTTCATTTTAATTGTGACTTAAAATTGCTTGCATAAATGGAAAATCAGGTTACATTGTTTATATTGCGTTTTCATTTTGAATTTTGAGTTAACATTTGAATATTGTCCACTGTTCAGCGGGGTACGACTTTGAAAATTTAAGGTCAAACAAGCATTTCCATTTTCCTATGGATTGAATATAGTTCCCTATAGGCTTCCATATACACACACTCCGGAACAGTGGGTGGCGGCATGCACCTTTAACGTTGGTTTGTAGTAGTCCGCCAGTAAAACCGAAGAAGAAGAAGAAGAAGAAGAAGAAGCAGCAGCAGCAGCAGCAGCAGCAGTAGTAGTAGTAGTAGTACGAGCACCACACTATTTTCTGTACTGCTCTCCGGTCAGCTGTCACCTAAAAATGTCTACAATCCAGTTGCTGAGAGCGTACGTCAACCAGCGACTGACTACGGCTGTAGAGGAAATAATCGAGATGTTTGAAAGAACAATAACCAAGTACGAAGAAGAAATCGATCGCCAGCGCCGTCTGCTGGAAGCAGAGCAGCTGCCCGGCATCAAGATGATGTTAAGCCACGAATCAGGTTCGTGAATTAAAGTAAAAACTCATCTTAAAGCAGCTCCCTGCTCAGTGGGGGCATGTTCCCTTTACTGTTTGAGCTGCTGTAGAAACCTTACAACGTTACTATTGGCTGTCAGAAACACACACTTCCATCACTGTTATGCTAACGTTAGCTTGCAGAACAAGCTGGCCAGAATACCACAGGCGGCGTGAAATGCTAAGAAAAGAGTCCGCCATAGTCAGTACATTATAAAGGTAATGTTTAACAGCGAATAAGAAACATCTGCAGTGTAATTTCATGAGCTGCAGCTGCTCTGAATCAAAGCAAGCTTCGTACATACTGTGAAATAGAAACACAATAGTTTTATTCAGACCAATACCACAAGCTCCAAGGTGGCCAGAGTGGACTGGATACCTCCTCACACAGTGGTCATTAGTATGATTTACCGCTGGGAAATGTCATTATTTTCAACACTTGATCACGTGCAATACTGTGTCACCACTTACCAGAAGACAACTAGGATGGTTTTATGCAGAGTTGTAGCCCTTTATTCAATATTCCTAGATTTTTTTCTTCAAGTAGAGGTCCTTTGTAAGTTTTAGTGGAAGTGTGCTGTCCTTATGCTGTTGGTTGGAGACATTTGCTTTGTTGCAAAAAGTATTTATTATTTCAAACTGCAGGTATAGCTGCATGATGAGGTAAACACAATCAAATCTTGGCCAGACTATCTGGTTACATTTACATGTTTTGAATTGTGACCCCCACAGCTGTAGACTTTGATTTGACTGGAGTCAAAGAAATAAGGACTTGCACTCAGCTGCTGGTAGACTAAACTTAACTGACCCATAAATAGTGAAAAACGCACCTTCTCACATTTTGGTCAAACCTTGTCTGTAACTTGAATTGGTCCCAAAACCAAGAGCTGTAAAATATTTTTGTTCAGATCCTATGTTTTGATATTTTTTCAAACCTTGATAATTTTTATAGGTTTAAAAATGCCTTTTCTGTGAAGCCATACTTAGGCAGTAATATCTTGACAAGTATTGTTCCTAGCATCACCAGACTTTGTAGGATCGAAGACAAACATGTTTTCTGTATGCCAGAACCATTAATTGTCTGTACTGCATCATAATATTTTTATAAGGCGAATCGCCTCGATTTGGAAAAAAACAGGTAAACGAGAGTGATATTGGCTATTGTTGGTTTTCATTGATACCGATATTGATACTGATACTGCTTTTTGATACTGATACTTATAGACTCCCAGTGATACTACCTTATACAAATATTCGGGGACAAGCAGCGATGATTGGGTACTCGCCTCTGTGCACATTGGGAGGAGCGAAAGTGTGTCTTTACTGGAGGTCGATTGACAGGGCTCTAAATTTCCATGAACGTTGGATACTGCCTGAATGAGGATAATATTTACCATGTGGACTACACGATACTGGCGATGACGTATTGGAAGTCATGCATACATATGATGACGTCTCTTACTGTTTTCAAGAACATGGCGGGAGAGGAGCTGTTGTTGTCCGGTGCCAATGTTCTTGAAATACATTTGATATTTAACCAGTTAGTGAGACAGTTCATTACTGAAACATCCTGTTAATTAATTAATTAATTGATTGATTAATTCATACATTTGTACTAGCAGTTTCACAATTAGAGTGAAAGAGTTTCCATGTATTCAAAAAAATCAACTCCAGTTTTGTGTTTGAGTACACTAAAATGATTCATACTTCATACTTCTTTGGCTGCTTTGTCTGGTAGCTAGGCAACAACATTGGCAAGTAGCTAGGCAATAGGAAATTTTAAGGCAGTGCCAGGTTACAAGCATAGGTGCTTTCATTTTCAATAGTTAGATTTACATGATTTTATTATCTTTGTATTTTTTATATGTTAGTCAAACACCAGTCAGTGCTCAAGTATAAACACTGTTCCATGTTGAACTGAATTCACACAATGTGTCATCAGGTACGTTTGATTATCAAACCCAAGAAAATTAAGAGGATACTGCTCGCTGCAGGAGTGGGAGTTCAGTTGTAGTGAGTTTCTATGGTTACGTTGTACTCGATATAACACACACACCTTTACAGTCTTTTAGATAAATACTGATTCACAAATAGTTTTGCATAAAAAAATAAAAATACATGAGTTATTCAGTATTGAAATTGTCAAATCATATTTCAGTTGCTTCATGTGAGTTGATATAAATGTAACTGATTATGTTAAATGTGGGCTATGATATCGTCTAGTATCAATCACAGGCCCCTGAATTGAATCAATACAAATCGTATCGTGGCAGACTGATATGAGCAAATATTGTAATGTGTTATAATATTGCTGATATAATATCGCACTGTGATGAAACTTGTGAAATACACCCCTATAAACTGGTAACATTAACAAGGTTATGGACATTTTTGCCCACAACAACTATATAGTGAAAATCTGATAGCTGCACACTCCTACTCACTGTATTTCATAGACATAAATAAATACTCCTCTTAATTCTGTACATGTCTTTTTTTTTTTTACATGATGTGCTGTATGTTTGTTTCTCAGGTGTGTCTCAGGACATCCAGCAGCTGATTGTCAATCCAAAGATTCCCCTTGAACAGCAGGAATTGAACCCCAGTTTGGGCCAGGAGGCCCCAGAAGCCCCATGCATTAAAGAGGAACCAGATGAAATATGGACCAGGGCTGATATCCCAGAGTTCCAGTTCCCTCCTGTCTCTTTGAAGAGTGAAGATGATGACGAAAATCTTCAGTCCTCACTGCTTCATCAAAGACAAATTGAGGGGCACAGAGAAACAGATCTTCCAGCCGGCAGTCAAGCTCAACAGATAGAAGCTGGAGCTGTGAGAGAGGACTGTGGAGGACCAGAACCAGCCTTTGACTTGGATGTAGCTGGTTTTTTAAAAGCAACCAGTGATGGTCAGTTTTTTCTTTCACAGTGTTTTAAAACTAAAACTGAAGACTTGATTGAATCTAAGCCATTTACAGACACACTGAAAGACAGTGAAGCTGTGTCTCATGAGAAATCTCATAATCTGAAAAAAATGTATAAATGCCCAGTGTGTAGCAAAACATTTAAGCACAACACGGCTCTGCAGAGACACATAACATGTCATACAGGGGAGAGGCCATTTGACTGTAATGTGTGTGGTAAAACATTTAGACAGAAGGGCAGTTTGCACATACACATGAGAAAACACACAGGAGAGAAACCTTTTAGGTGCTTAGTTTGTGGTAAAAACTTCACCCAGAGTGGAACATTAGCTGCACACATGAGAATTCATACTGGAGAGAAACCTTTCAGCTGCTCAGTATGTAAGAAAAGGTACAATGAAAGAGGGACACTAGTCAGACACATGAGAGTCCACACTGGAGAAAAACCATTTACTTGCTCACTTTGCGGTAAAAGATTTAGTGAAAAAGGAAATCTAAATAAACACAAGAGAATTCACACAGGAGAGAAACCTTTTAGTTGCAGTGTATGTGAGAAAAAATTTAGTTTACTGTCACACCTCAAAAACCACAAGTGTCCTGGTAAGAAGAGCACTGAAGCTGTAGAGCAGGTGCTTCAGCTGAAATGTCCTACAGTGACAGTACAATTAACCAGATACAATATGAGTCTGTCTGGAGGAGACACTTCCATCTTTTAACTTTTCCCTGGTGTTGAATAGACAAAATTATTAATCAAGGGAATAATCAGAAAAGGAATCAATCATTAAAATAACAGTTAGCTGCAGCTTTAGTGTGATTCAGAACTACTAAACTTCCTGCATATTATAAAAATAATTTAAGCTTATCAACTGAATTGGGAGGCTTCACCAGATGCCTGTCTGATAGTGCTGTAGTTAAATTTAAAGAAGGGATTCCATCAGCATTTAATTCAGTGCCATGTCTCAACATAACGAAGGACTCGTATGCTAACTTCAGTTCCTCCCAAATTGATCATCTGGTTGATCGTGCTGCAGGCTCGCTGCAAACGACTCTCGATTCTATTGCCCCTAAAAAAAGAAGATAATTAAACAAAAGAGGTTAGCTCCATGGTATAACTCCTTAACCTGCAAATTAAAAGAAAAATCGCAAAAATTAGAAAAGGAAATGGAAAGGTCTTAGAAAGGT
Organism: Lateolabrax maculatus; assembly: GCA_031216445.1. Classification (NCBI taxonomy): domain Eukaryota; kingdom Metazoa; phylum Chordata; class Actinopteri; order Acropomatiformes; family Lateolabracidae; genus Lateolabrax; species Lateolabrax maculatus. Next base: position 29,051,901 of record CM062213.1, on the reverse strand, counting down.
CTGCTAGATATCTTCTGTATTCAGGTTTAGACACAACATGCTGGTGCCTGGTTGTTGATGCTGGATAAGAGATACTGTATAGAGGCTATGCTGTTGCTAGGACAGCAATGGTTGACAGCTGAGTTCGAAATAACCCTATTTGGATATAGCAGAACTTAGCAGTTCTGGGGAAGGTTAAATACTGAGCTTCAGGACAACATCTTCAGATTTGGGTAGCAGTACGCTGTGATTCACACGTGTTGTTTCCCTTTTCTCCTTGATCGAGCTTCAATAAATATTCCTGTATAAGACATCCAGGGCTCCTGAAACTTCTTGTTAGAGTGAACCAGTAGGTCTGGGATGTTGTCAGCATACCTTTGCACAAAGACTTGAAAGGTAGAGGGAAATTGCCACCCAGAGTGTTCAAAACTTAAACACACCTTTTACCAACTCGAAACCTTTCTTATTTACTTGTGTCTTGCGTAGAAATATGGGTCAAGACAAGAATCTGACCAATACATCTGCTGAGCTGATATTGTTTGCTCACATAAGGTTATCACTGTGCATCCAGAAAGTATTCAGACCCCCTCACTATTTTCACATTTTGTTTTGTTGCAGCCTTATGCTGCAATTTTTTTTTTCCCTCAGTATACAGTAACTAAGTAACTAGTAACTATAACCTTTGAGTTTTTTCGCACATCTGATCAGGGTAGCTAGACACAGTGTTTTTTCACTCTTTGTCAGTTGTAAGAAGGGAAGTTTGTCTGTGTGTACCTATGGTCTATGACGTCCGTCAGGAGTTTTCAGTTCTTCTGAGGATCTTCTGAACCTTACTGATGATTGGGTTGATTGGAGCCTGCAGGACATAGGGTAGATCTTTTGTTAGTTTTGGACTATCCTGCCTGAGAGAGACATGGTTTTAGTTTTGGTTATCCTTAAAGAATAAAAGTGGGGAACTGCTGGGAAAAAGATGACAAAACCAGTGCATCAAATTGAGTCAGCAAGATTGAAATTCTTATTTGATCTGACCATTGCATTTGTTTAGTGTCATCACATTCTTCAAATGGTGAAGTATTTTAATAAAACTTCTACACGTAGAAAAGTTTTAAACTGTCCAACCGAATAAGAAGCTTGAAGTTCTCTTCTTCCCAGCAGAGTTTGTCTTACAATTAGTATGAGCTGTTCTAGTGTTAACCATTACATTATATTGTAATGGCCCCCTCTGTTCCTAGTTGCTTCTTTTGTTTTTCTGTTATCACAAAACTGTATCTGGTCAAGCCTGATGTAATGTGAGTTTTCTATTATAAATATCCTCTGTGAAATCATTCAACTTTGGAACATTCTGACTGAACCCTGCTTTGTGTCACTTTGTCAGCCATGAGGACTCTTTACTTCCAGAACTCAACTCTCAAGGGTAAAGCCAGCAGTTAGATGATAAGAGATCACTTCAAAGTTTCTCTTCCTTGTTTGTCTCCAGACTGCACATGTTCATTTGACAATGATTAACTATGACGTATACAGTGTGAGAGAACTGACAACAAGATTGACATAATATGACATGATAACAAATAAAACAACTGATAATGAAATTATTTGGCAGTAAGTCCACCATTAGGGGTGGTATGGGTCAGGAGCTAGAGCAGTTGTCTAGCAATCTGCAGGTTCCTGGTTTGATCCCCCCCTCCAGAGACAGTGCTGAGCCCCTGCTGATAAGCAGGTTACCAAATGAGTGCTTTTAGTGGTCAATAGACTAGAAAAGTGCTATATAAAAGCATTCTATTTACAAGGCAGGTAAGAAAAAAGAGATTGAGGGAATGGAGTTACCCTCTTTTGAGTAATGCTAATGAAGTAGCAGTAACCAATAACATGAGTTATATATATATATAAATAAATAAATAAAAGGCTGATTTCATGGTAAATATAGTACACAATTCCAATAACTTGTTTTAGGGGGGAGAAAGAGGCCCAGAGTAAATTAAGTCTGAAAACATGAAGGCACTAAGGCGAAAGAATAGCATTGAGGATGAACAAAATGTCCCATTAAGCATGAAAGACTGCAGACTGCACCAGGGAAAGATGTTACATCATGTTGAAACATTTAAGCATGGAGGGACTGAAGAAGTTATTGATATTATTTAATATAGCATGGGAAGAGGGAAAAATCCCAGTGAGGTGGAAGGAAGCTACAGACCCGTTGCCTTGACATCATACTTGCTGATCAAAGTAGGCTCCACTTAATTGGAGTTGGTGTGAAAGTTTTTGAATCAGTTCAGGACTTTCTAAGTAGAAAAAGTATAAGAAAGTTAAAATAGTGTCAGAACTATCGAATAAAAAAAACATGGAAAATTTAACACCTCAGGGGAGTGTTGTAAGTCCTGCTTTTTTTGTTTTGTTATGATAAATTATATATTTGTTAGTAAGCCAGTGGATATGGGGAGGTCACTGTTCACATAGGAAGGGGATTTGTGAGAGGGATAAATGTAGAACGTATCTGGTAGTATTAAAGGGATGGAGGTGAAGGGTGGAGGTAACTGTCTACAACATCAGAGGTCAAGTCAAGTCAATTTCATTTGCATAACGCCAAATCATAACAAAAGTTATCTCAAGACGCTTTTCACATACAGTAAATCTAGACCATACTCTTTAAAATATTATTTACAGAGACCCAACAGTTCTCACCATGAGCAAGCACTTCATGACAGTGGCGAGGAAAAACTCCCTTTTAACAGGTAGAAACCTCAAGCAGAACCGCGCTCTGGGTGGGCGGCCATCTGCATCGACCAAGTTGGGTTGAAAGGGGAGGAGAAGAGGGGAGGAGAGACAACAAATTAGACTATTAATAATAACAACTGCTGCAGTGAGTGTGGAGAAGGAACATGGGGGCAGTAGATGGCCGGCAATCATAGATCCAGACTCTACAGCTCCAGAGGCGGAAATACCTGCAGAAAGTGAGAAAGCGAAAAAGCACGGAAAGCACAAGAACTACCAGGAAGAAGTGGAGTTAGTAACATGTATTAGTGGGATAGGAATGCATACGGATAGAGAGGGGGAGGATGAAAGAGAAGCCAGTGCATCATGGGAAATCCCCCGGCAGTCTAAGCCTATAACAGCATAACTAAGGGATGGTTCAGGACTCACCTGAGCCAGCCCTAACTATAAGCTTCATCAAAAAGGAACGTTTTTAACATACTCTGAAACGAAGAGAGGGTGTCTGCCTCCCGAACCCAAATTGGGAGCTGGTTCCACAGAAGAGGAGCTTGATAACTAAAGGCTCTGGCTCCCATTCTACTTTTAGAGACTTTAGGTACCACAAGTAACCCTGCGTTCTGTGAGCGTAGTGCTCTAGTGGGGTAATACGGTACTATCAGCTCTTTAAGATACGATGTTGCCTGACCAATAAGAGCTTTGTAAAGTGAAGAGGAGGATTTTAAATTCTATTCTGGATTTTACAGGGAGCCAGTGCAGAGAAGCTAATATTGGAGAAATATGTTCTCTTTTGTTAGTTCCTGTCAGTACACATGCAGCCGCATTCTGGATCAGCTGGAGAGTCTTTAGAGACTTATCGGGGCAGCCCAATAATAAGGAATTACAATAATCCAACCTAGATGTAACAAATGCATGAACTAGTTTTTCTGCATCTTTTTGAGACAGGATATGCCTGATTTTTATCATGCTACGTAAGTGGAAGAAGGCAGTCCTTGAAGTCTGTTTTATATGGGCATTAAAGGGCATGTCCTGATCAAAGGTTAATCCTAGATTCCTTACAGCGGTGCTAGAGGCCAGGGCAATGCCATCTAGAGTAACTATAGATAGTGCGTCTCGCAGGTGTTAAGGACCCAGAACAATAACTTCAGTTTTGTCTGAGTTTAACAGCAGAAAATTGCAGGTCATCCAGTCTTTTATGTCCTTAATAAATGCCTGAAGCTTGGCTAACTTATAGGTTTCATCTGGCTTTACCGATAAGTATAATTGAGTATCATCTGCATAGCAGTGAAAGTTTATTGTGTTTCCTAATAATATTGCCTAAAGGAAGCCATATATAAGGTGAATAAAAGTGGTCCAAGCACCGAACCTTGTGGAACTCCGTGACTAACTTCCGTGTGCACGGAGGAATCATCATTTACATGGACAAACTGAAATTTATCTGATAAATATGACTGAAACCAGCTTAGTGCAGGTCCTTTGACACCAATCAAATGCTCCAGTCTCTGTAATAGGATACGATGGTCAATGGTATTTAAAGCAGCACTAAGATCTAACAGAACAAGTACAGAGACAAATCCTTTGTCTGACGCAATCAAAAGGTCATTTTTCACTTTCACCAGTGCTGTCTCTGTGCTATGATGCTCTCTAAATCCTGACTGAAAATCCTCAAATAAACTGTTGCTGTTTAGAAAGTCACATAACTGATTGATGACTGCTTTCTCAGGGATTTTGGAGAGAAAGGGAAGGTTAGATATAGGTCTATAATTGGCTAAAACCCCTGGATCAAGCGTAAGCTTTTTAAGAAGAGGTTTAATTACAGCTACTTTCAAGGACTCTGGCACATAGCCTGTTGATAAAGACAGATTGATCATGTCTAGTAAAGAAGCACTAACTTAGGATAGAACTTCTTTAAGCAGCCTAGTTGGGATGGGGTCTAAGAGACAGGTTGTTGGTTTAGACGAAGATATCATTGAAGTAAGTTAGAGGTGTAGTCTCTCAGGATCTCTGGCAAAGTCCTCGTTCAGGATTGGGATAGCTTGAGGGAAGTAGCTCCTGTTAACAGCTTTATTGCACTGGGTGAAGCTGCCAATCAGCAGAGCTGATCGTGTCCACCCTGGTTAGTCAAACCTTTATTTCAGACTCAGGGTCCAGATAAAAAAGATAGGACATAACATAGAATATATTACATACAAAGGCACAAAAAGTTCATGGTTTAAAGATACACACATACATACAGATACATATACACAGGGCTACCAATGCCTTACAAAGAGACAGCTGTACCGATGTCTCCACAGTTGGGATTGAGTCATTAAACTGGCAAATACATTTATGCATGAGATTTCTTAAAACAGTTTGGAAAGTACTGAAGTGTTGGTGGCTACCAGCATTTCACTTGCACTACAATATCTCGGTCTCTTAAGTAATATTCTCATGGCATCATTATAAAATACTTGAAGTCTTTGTAAGCTTGCTTTTTTGTAGTTTGACCACAAGTGTGCAGTATAGAGCTGTGTACAATATGCTCTAAACAGAGTCTTCTTCACTCCATCTGTACACATACTAAACTCGTGTGAGAGAATGTTTGCTTGTGCAAACATCCAATGGCATTGCCTATAAATATCATCATCTGTCGTGTGTTCTGTAATAAAATGTCCAAGATATTTTACCTTATGACAGACACCAAGATTGTTACAATTTGTCAGGAAATTGTAGACGTGTCCTCTTTGGTCCCACAGATCAAGGTAGCACTCTTACTAGCATTGTATTTGATATAATGTTCCATACCATAGATATAGTAAGGAGCTGCTGAAGACCAGAGCTACACGGGCTGATAATCACAAGATCATCTGCACACATGTTATGGTTCACTAGAGTATTACCAGTCACACACCCAGTATTACAGGCTTTCAATTGCTTGGACAGATCATCACTGCAAAGAACTGGGGACAACATTCTCCCTTGTCAACACCATTGCTGACCCCAAATGGACATTATTGCCCCTTTTTACTTGCATAATCTCATGGGCATAACAGTAAACCAGAATTCTTAAAATGTATTTGGGCACACCTCTTTGATTCAATTCATCAAACAACTTTGTATGATTAACACAGCATACATCCAGCAGGATTCTAGGACTTTTGACAGTATGCTGGCTAAAGATATGGTCCTGTGGTTATCTAGGCTGCATAATGAACCAGCTCTGTCCTTAATGACTGGCACTAACAGAACAGACAGCATTGAGTCTGGTAACAAACCATGACTCATGAAGCCAGTAAAACAAATGGCCAGGACAGGAGTTATCCTCAGACTGGCATATTTAAGGTGTTCAGTAGTAATATGGTCTAAACCACTTGCTTTGCTATCAAACAGCTGATTTCTAGCTTGGTACACCTCATGTGACATAATTACCATTTCATTAGTATACTCAATATTATACATATACAAATCACTTTTGATACAGTTGAATAAGGTACTATAATGCTGTCGCTATAACTCAGCAATATTATCTGTAACGGAAATCTATCACTTCTTTCCAAAAATCAATAACATTGTTACTTATCAGCTTCTTGATTCTTATCCCATTAATACATGTTACTAACTCCACCTCTTCCTGGTAGTTTCTGTGCTTTTTGTGCTTTTTCGCCTTCTCACTTTCTGCAGGTGTTTCTGCCTCTGGAGCTGTAGAGTCTGGATCTGTGACTGCAGGCCGTCTACTGCCCCCATGTTCCTGCTCCACACTCACTGCTGCAGTTATTATTAGTCTGATTATTATGTTGTCTCTCCTCCTGCTCTCTCCCCTCTCCCCCTCTCTCCTCCCCTTTCAACCCAACTGGGTCAATGCAGATGGCCTCCCACCCAGAGCCCAGTTCTGTTCGCGGTTTCTACCTTGTGCTGCTCATGGTGGGAACTGTTGGGTCTCTGTAAATTATATTTTAAAGAGAATGGTCTAGACCTACTCTATTTGAAAAGTGTCTTGAGATAATAAAATTTACTTGACTTGACTTGACTCCATGTGGCACAAAGTTTTAAGTATGACAGAAGCAGCCCTTCATAAATTCAATAATTCTTTATTAATCAGAAGCAGCTTTATTGACCATGAATGCGTACACATACAAAGAATTTGACTCCGTTTTTTTATATATATAATATATGTATATATATATATATGAGCATAACACAACAATGACAATGAAGTGGAGAAATAGTGCAATGATGTAGAGTGCAACGATGCCTAGATATATACGGAGAGATTGTCACAGGATACTTTATATACATGAGGTAGGTGGAATATGTATGAATATATGATTAATTGTTTATATGATTAAGTGTTCGTCAGAGTGACGGCCTGTGGAAAGAATCTGTTCTGGTGTCTGGTAGTTTTTCTGTAGCGCTTACCAGAGGGGAGGAGTTGGGGGGCTCCTCCTGAAGTCCACTGTCATCTCCACACTACTCCCAAATTTTAGAGTAACTCTGCCCTAGAGTAAATAATACACAGATAATGGGGGTGGAACAAATTACATCTCCTCTTGTTACAGTAACAGTTGTTACCTTTGTGTCATTTTACTTTTTGTATTTTAAAAATCAGGAATTTTACTTTTACTTATGTATCTTATATTTCAAGTATTGTCCTACATTTCGATTAAATTCAACTCAATTCAATTCAGATAACTATTTGTCCCAGCGGGGCAGTTACAGAGGCACGTATAGTAGTACAGTGAACAAGTAACACAATACAGGAAAAAAACATGATGATACTAATATGATGCTAATAACAGTGAAAAAATAGTAAAGTGCCCATTATACATATTGATAGGTGTACAAAGCACGTGAATGGGCGAAAGCCATGTATAAGTCTGTGTGTGTGTGTGTCTGTGTGTGAGGGGGAGAGAAGAGGGCACGAAAGCGATTCCAGCATCCTGAGGGGAGCCACTCAAACCCAGGGAACAGGACATGTGAAAGGTGCTGTTAGGTCCTGCCAGCTGATGTTAGCATCTGATGCTTGCATAGGGTGGAGAGGGCTCTAACAGGGAGTCCAATCATTTTGGAGCAGGCTTTGGCTGGGCTCTGCAGGCGGTTTCTGTTCTAAAGGCTGATGGAGCACAACCAGCGGGTGATAGAGAATGTCATGATGCTCTCAATGAAGGAGTAGTAGAACTTTGTGAGGATATCGTTGCTTCAAGACCCCAAAGGGAGTTGAGCTTCCTCAGGAGATACTACTACTGAAGATCGCCTCTCTGTGGGAGGTAAGTTTCAACAGGTTATTGAAGACTGTGCCCAGATACTTATACTCCTCAATAATCTCTATGCTATCTCTGGCTTCCTGAGTCAGATCCCTCCACTTGTTGGAGAAGGTCACTACCATATCCTTGGTCTTGTTCACATTACGTTCCAGGCAGGAGTTATCACACCACTCCACAAACTTACAAAGAGCTGAGTTGTGGTGCGCTGGGGGGCCTGAAAGCAGAGATAGGAGGACTGTGTCATCAGCGAACTTGACCATGTGACAGTTTGGCTCGGTGGACCTGCAGTCATCAGTGGGAATAAATGCTTTTGTATCATCAACCCCTCTGCCTGCACTATACGGAAACTGGAGTGGGTCCAAAGGCCAGGTCATTCAGGACCTTGATAGTACCCCTCTTTGGTAATGGAATGACTGTGGAGTTTTTGGTAAAAACCTTTTAAAGGTTTGTCAGCTGAGCAGTGATTAAAATCACCCAGGATGAATTTGGGGGACTCCGGGGATATGAGTTCAATTTTGTCGTATGTTCTCTTGATGTGTTCTTGGGCTGTGGTTGCATTTGCTCTGGGGTGAATGTAAACCAAAATGAAAAACAGCTGTGGTAATTCCCTGGGGAGATATAGGGGGCTTAGGGAAATTGCCAGGAGTTTGATGTTGGTGGTACACAGCTTCTCTCTGATGACGATCGGTGAGCACCCATGTGTGTGCACATAAAGGCAACCACCGCAACCATGTTGTTTGTTAGCAGTTTGTGATCAGGAAATGCACAACAATGCAAAAAAAACAAATTAAGGATGACATCATTATGGCTTATGTTAAAGGTTCACATTATTGTACCTTGGCATAGATTTAAACATTTTTTGCATCAACTGTACTTACCTCTAACCACTGATTTAATTCACCACCTGGTTAACATGATAAGGGACCCAAACCAAACACACCCATGATGTTGCATGACTAACCGGTGCATCCTGGGTCTAACCAAAATGCTATTGGACTGTCCTCCAGCAGTGACTTCTACATTTACTTTTCAGTAAGGAAAGCACACGCTTTCTGCTGTTTTTGTCAATGATCCCTGCCACAGTTGTGAGAGTAGAGCCTCTTTCACAAAAATATTTGAAAACTGTTTGCAGAGTGCAGTGTATCGTTTTGTGTGAGCCCTACACAGTCTGTAAAAAGGTAGGCTTGCCTTTTGCTTCAATATGTGTGTTTGTGGCTGTGGCTGCTGTAGAGTTTGTACTTTTTTTTAATGTGTCCTTCTTTGTTTGCCTTGGTGATGCTTCTGATGTTATTATATAAAGGAATGTCAGGTTATTTCATTTATGTAGCTTAATGCTTGGTCTACCTGCATAGGCCATAGGCCTTTGCATTTATTGTCGGTTAGTTTTACCTTTTCTGCTTAATTCTAGTTAGGCTACACTGAGGAAGGCGGCTATATATTTATAATTAAGCGGTTGTACGCACAGTCCGCAAAGTGTCTGTCTATAAAGGATAAATTTTTGGTTTGGACATAAGGGCTCGGTGGCATGATTGTTCTCTTAGACATACGTTGACATGTTCCCTAACATCTGTTTGAGTGTGGAAGATCTCAACTCTATGTTCCCCAAATAAGTTAGCAACAGGTCCTGGACACCGGCAGCTGGGATCTAGAGACCTTTCTCTCACGCTGTCCTGTGGTAGGTGAGTGTAGCTGGGGGGGGAACTGTTGTATGGCCAATTTAGTACGGACGAGGTGATCAGACAGCTACACTCTCTCTAGCAACCCCAAATCAGCTGCTAAACCACTAAATATGAAATAAAAATAAATATTTATTATTTTCTATTTTAACAATGTACCTGCATTCACAGGAAACTTGCACTAAAATAATTTCACTCACTTTTTTATACTTGTGAGATTGAGTTTGAAGTGTAAAGAACAAATGTAATAAGCTGCAGAATGCAGAAAATTATTTAATTGATGTGGATGAATATGAATAGGTGGTAAAAAGAGTGGGACAGCAATATTAGAGACCAAATTGTGAGATCAGCGAGTTTTATTTCAATCTGTTAAAACAAAATTAGTAATAATAATACAAAGAGATTGTACAACATTTTTCCGAATGCAGACAAAATAACAATAATAATTAAAAAAGATAATAATAGTAATAAATGTATGTGCGTTCTATGAGAGAATTTGGTGGTATAGCATTTTGATTTTTCTGTATTTGTATACGAAGTCAAATGAACGCAAACAAACAATTAACACTTTAAAGATATTTAAGCAAGTTTACGCATACAATATCATTATCATCTGAGCCTCTGAGAGCAGCAATCTTAGCACTAACTGACACCAGAGTGAAGTCACAAACACACCCCTTTGACACTGTGCTTTAGTTGTGCATGTAAATAGTTAAAAAGACTGTGGTTAATGTCTTGACATGAATCAAGTCAATTTTATTTGTATACCATCAAATCATAACAAAAGGTATCTCAAGACACTTTTCACATAGAGTATGTCTAGACCATACTCATTAAAATATTATTTACAGAAACAGTTCAAACCATGAGCAGCACTTGGCGACAGTGGCGAGGAAAAACTCCCATTTAACAGGTGGAAACCTCAAGCAGAACCAGGCTCTGGGTGGTCATCACTTGAAGCTGAATTACTGTTACATATTAATGGACATCCATTACATTCAAGCCCTCACCAAATTAGTTCACACAGTGCTGATAAAGCCTATCACCGCCAAATCATTCCTCTGTATTTCTATACCAGAGTTTTAAATCTGTGTCTGTGTCAACATTCCCACGTGTGGCACCAGAAACCGATCAGGGTCTGTAAACACAAAAACTTTATAAATAGATCATTGAGGCCGTCATTTTATGAGCTCAGGAACCTGTATACCTGAATGGCAGTATCACTTACCTCACAAAACGTCTGTGATACATGTAAGTTAGTGAAATATGCTGTAGAGTTCAGTGTTATTTTCTCTTTAATACTGCAGGGTTGTGTATCAACATTTATACGCTCTGTTTGTGAACTTCCTTTGTCTTGTGTTCAGCACATCTGTGTGCTGTTTTTAGCTCAGAGTTCATCAAGCAACAGCTCAACACGTGGAAGCAGACATGTCTGTTAAGTATTCAAGCATTGTAATACTCAGCTCTGTGTATATACCATTAAGAAATTCAAAGGCTGTAAAATGTTTCCATGCAGTGTTACTGAAGCTACTGTGTTATATTCTCTTGGATCAGAAAAAATTGTATTTTCTAATTGAGCAAACACAATTTATTCTTATCCCATTAATGCATGTTACTAACTCCACATCTTCCTCATACTTTTGTGTTTTTTTGCCTTCTCACTTCCTGCAGGTGTTTCTGCCTCTGGAGCTGTAGAGTCTTGATCTGTGACTGCAGGCCGTCTACTGCCCCCATGTTCCTGATCCACACTGCTGCAGTTATTATTATGTTGTCTGTCCTCCTACTCTCTCTCCTCTCTCCCCCCTTTCAACCCAACTGTGTCTAGGCAAATGGCTGCCCACCCAGAGCCCAGTTCTGCTTGAGTTTTCTACCACTGTTGCTAATAAATGTTGAATAACTGTTTGTACTTACTCTTTTTACTTTTATTCTTGTGGACTGTGATGTGTATGTTTACTAGATGAATTTGTGCTGTACGACCTAAGAGAACGTTATGTTGATCTTTTTCTTGTGATACTTTTTTTCTTCCTGACATGAAGCATAATGTAACTAATTTGACAGCTTATCTATACGTTTGTGAATCCAGTTTCCTTCTTACTATACTGACTCATTTTACAATTTGGTGCTACAATTGTTTATGGAATCTCATTGTCTTATCTGTGATGACTGTCATTTCATTTGTTGTGTAATACTGTTTACAGTTTAACAATTGTTCCCAGTGAAAACTACAAAAGGAAATTCGCTATCTTCAGCATTCATTGGAAGTTTACTGCATAGCTATGCACCTACATGCATAATGAAGAAGATGATATATTTTCAACATTGCATTCACACTATACAAAGTGAAAAGCTGATAGTAGCTAATCTTGGATAAGACAAAAATAAGACAAAAGCATGTCCAGGTTAAGGCTACTGCCTGCTGCTGTTCAGTGAAGTTAAGTTTTAGCTCATGACAAACTACTAATAAGTCACAAGTTGTTGATTTGCATATAGTGTGAAGGGATTTTCCCTGGCCATTCCCAGGAAGTACTCTGCAGTTTTTTTTTAACACATGTAAAAGCTGCCAAGATTATTATCACAGGCATACCAAGCAAACAAGTGCATAGGTCTCAGCTCTGTCTATGCTCTGGGGCTTTTTACCCAACCTCTGAAAATAAAAATAAATGTAAATTTCACCAGATGGGGTTAAGCTGCCTAACATGAATTAGAACTGGGCTCAGAACATTTGTCTTATTATTAGCCAGAATTAATTAAATCTAGTAGTTAAAGCCTGTGTGGAAAATTAAAATGAATTATCTGAAAACTATGTGTGTCTCCAAAATGTCCTGTGTTAGTCCTATGTGCTACACAACCAAAGCACAGAAAACACTTTTGTTGATGGCTTATGGTGCACATGAACGCCATCTTTCTTCATAAAACCATTAAATAAAGAAAGGGTACTCCCAAATTACGAAATATATTTTTTCATATTTTTAGTGGATCTCTCCATCCAGATAGTTTCAGTTTCATATTTTAAGCTTCTGAGATTTCAGCCTCCAATTAAATTGTGGCACTCAAAACACTGAAATACATTTAAAATTGTCAACATCCACATATCTGTCCTGAGACAACGTGTCTGTTATCCATGATAATCTACAGAAAACATTCAGTGCGTTAACATGCAACTAAGTTTACCAGGTTACTCAGAGAAACCAGGTTCATTAACCTGGTTAATGTAAATCCTTGTATACATGCAGCAGGTCAGTAACAGCAGGTCCCCTTCCCCCTCAGAGCAAACTCCACTACGTTGTTTGTTATCTGAAGTGCCTGCACTGTTAATATTATCCAGCAGTTATTTATTTAATTTGGAGAGCCAAAAAAATAATAAAAAAATCAGTACAGCAATACTGCATTCGAATTGGCTGTTGCCATGTCAAGTATCAGTTGGTAGGGCAAATTAAAACCTGTTTGACACAAAGTTAGTAATGTGATAGGTTAAAAGGTTGGTCTGTCCAACAAAGACCATGACTGTTCATGACTATTCACAGCATGTGTGACAGATAACTACCACTAAGTACTAAAATAGACCAAATATTATTACTAAGTAATTTTCTATGGACTGAAATAGAATGTTTTATCATTATAGTTTAAGGTTTTAATGATTACTGGCAGCAACATTGGCAGTGAAAATTTTATGTAATTAATTAATTACATCAACAGCTTTCAGGAGGAAGCTATGGTTTGTTTTTCCAAGTTTATAAAACTGTGGTCTACAGTCAAGGGAAAAAGGGGGACAATTGGGTGGATAACCAGTTAACAAATAAAACTATTTCAACATATTATATAGCATAACATCCCATAAGGGTGATCCCTAGATTTACTTTTTCATCATGTCATTTTTACAGTGGAATGGCAACCTGGAAACTATGTTTTAAATAAATATTTGACAAACTAAGGAGAAACAGTTTTCATGTCTTTGAACCCTAGATATTTGATCAATATTATGAACAATAATTTAACTTTGAAGTCTTTAGGTATATTCATTGTATGTATGTTAAGCGCTAAGAGTTTAATTTAACTTTAAATTCAAACATGGGATTTATTACAAATTGATAGCCATTGCTGGAGAGTGGTATCAATGACAGTGTCATGGGATTAGTAGGTAGGACCCAAATGCAGACACAAACAAAGGGAGTAGATGTAGTCCAATCTTTATTATGGGGATAAAGGTAATGAGAGTGGCGAGGGGGCTGAGATGGAGCAGAGGGTGAAGGTGGATGACCGAGAGGATCGAGGAAGGGTGGGCAGAGCAGGGTGTGAGCGTGGCTAGATGAGCTTGATGAGTCAGGCAGGCAGGGGAAACGGAGAAGATGGATTCTGGAGGCACAGAGAAGAGAAAAGGTGAGAACTGGAAGCAAGACACAGAGTACATAAAGCACACTATGTAATGTGATGACGCACACTAGCTACCACACAAATTCGACAATGATTTGGCGATGAGTGGATGGAAAGCTGGGGTTGATATACTGTTGATTTCATGAGAAGATTGAAGGCAGCTGAGCAGACTGGACAGGTGGGGTGAATGAGCTGTAATAAGGAGGGAGCTAGGAGAGAACCAGGTAGGAGCCACGCCCACAACACACACAGACACAGACACAGACAAGAGAAAAAGACACAAGGCAACGGGGAAAACAGGAGGCACTGCCAAAGGCTGAGAATTGCAAAAAACATTCTCAGCATGGCGTCTGGCTCTAGAGAGGCAGTAGTAGAATACCCAGTGATCCTCTAGCTCACAGCCTGCTGTTAGACAGCTAAAATGATAGTTCAGTAAGTGGCAGTATTAAACAGAAACCTCTCAATCATGTCCGTTCTTGGTTAACTGCTATAGCCTAGCGTCAAATTGCCTCTCTACTGCTACTGCCTACTGGACTATCATTTAGGCTACATACCAAGTTTACAATGTACCCACATTATGGCAAATTATACTGTATACAGGTCTGCAAGCCTGATAAGCCTGACATCATGGACAAACACTATATTGTAGCTTAAATATGAATGATGAACAGAATAGACAAGATAATAGAAATCATTAGACTATATTTTTACAAATTATATTACAGAAAAACACATTTTGATTTTGGTCCATTTCAAGAAGTTTTGTTCCTCCCAATATCAGATTTGATATCAGTCTGCACAACAAAGTGAACCTATCAAAATGTGGTTGTATTAGTTTAGCCTTATTTTATCACATTAGATCTGCTTACAGAAAAACATTTTAGAGCACATTTGTAGCTGTTAGTTGTATTTTGTTATAGCCTGGCACTGCCAGACTAATTCTCAAATGTGTATTCGTCTGTAACCCTTCAGTTCATTTTGATTTCCAAGTGGCATTATCGACAGGTGCAAACAACCAATCAGAGCAACGAAACGCCGTCCTGTCGTGCAGTACATCCTGTCAGGACATCGGCAAACACATATTTCTTATCAATATAAAGTCTAAGTGCAGTTGTCTGTTCTTTTAAAGAAAATGTACAGTCCAGTCCGTTTAATACTAATGCGATAGCTGATTCAACAGCGTTCCAGATCAGCGGCAACAATCTTGATTGTTTACAAAAATGCCTCAGAGGCACTCCTTTCTGTCAGTCATCACATTAAACCCACTTCATACTAGCTAAACAGTTGTGATTGGTTCGCCACATACCAGTTCTGAGGAAATCAGTCTGAATGGGAGGGGGGCCAGAAGTATCTGCCAGAGCAAATAAAACATGAGCTTGCAGATTTGTCTGGTTCCCAGGTTCATTTTGTTGTATCTGTCATATACAGATATATTGTTGAGGAGCAAGCACCCAGGTTTTGGAAAGCTTCCTAATAAATACAATTGATTAGTAGCAGTAGTTTTTATCATTGTATTGTTACTGTACCCATAATTTGTATTTTTGTTGCTGGTATAACAAACACTGCATTATCAGTTTGCATTGTTTGAAACATAAAGATGTACTACTCCAGCAGAATAGATTAAAAAAAGATAAATAAGTAAAAATAATGAAAATGAATACCACTTCCATTGACAAAAGTATTATTTATGCATAGAATACTAAATGTAGCTCAGTTGTACTTATTTTTCATTTTAAAACATTTGAATTAGCTTTTTTTTGACAAACCAAACATGCTTATATAAAAACTATTTTAAATTCATATTGTAAGCTTTACAGCTTTGACATGCCATCCTTCGACAGCCTGAGGTTCAAGTAAGAGGACATGGAAGAGTATGTGGAAGAGACAGGGGTAGAGGCAGAGGAAGTAGGTAGTAGTACACAACCGTGGTGGTCAGCAGATGCCAACAGAATTTGAGAAGAAGGGCTGGCAACAAAGACCAGAAAATTGTATCTGCAGGACAGCCCATATGGAACACTGCTGCTTGGAAGAGGGCTTTCTACAACTGGCAAAGCAGCTCAGACATGAAGGTGATAAAGAATACAGACATGTAGCATACAGACAGTTTGTTTTGTGGCAGCATGGCCAACTGAGGGCTGGTCACCAAATTGTCATCCCAAACTGTTGCATGTGCTGCATACAGGACAGATATCCAGATCCTACTGGCAATTATACATGCTTCATTCCTGGCCTGCTGTGATACATTTTTAGCCATAGCGTTGTTGTTTGCTTTCAATTCGAAGGGTGCTAGTCACATTTTGAACATATTGTTTTTATAGGGAATCCTTCTGAATTAGGAAGTGCAACATTTTTACTTCTACTACTTTTAAATGTTCATTCACTAGTGCCACTTGGTCTAAATCTAGACAGTCTCTCCATTACAGATCTTGCTGTCTCTGCCCATATGTGTATCCTGCTAAATACAGTTCTCCAAGCAACTTTAAAACCCCCAAAGCAAAAGGTACAGTTCTGTGTTCTCAATAAAATCTATCAGTCTTTCTCCTCACTTGACTCTACTAATGACAATTTGTCCAATCTCTCTAATACAAATGATCAGTTACTTGCCTTTAATCAGTTATGCTTATCTACCCTGGACATGGATGCTCCTTTTAAAACTAAATTGAAGTCCACTGTTAAAACATGAACCACAACAATGAACGAGGACATCTGTAGCCTTAAAAGAACCTGTAGAAAAGTTGAACACAGGTTGAAATCCAGTTAATTGCAGGTTCATTACTTGTTGCCCAAAGAACAGCTAACTTCATACAATTATAAGGTAAAGGAAGTCAGGCACCAGTAATTCTTACAGCTAATCTCTGCTAACCAGCATAACCCTATAATCCTGTTAATACCATCAATCAGCATGTAAACTCTCCTCCCCCTACTGCAGACATTTCCTCTACAGCAGACTGCGACAAAATTAAAAAAACAGCTTAGAGTCACAAATGACTTATTGATGGCTGCAGACTCTGGTGCATGTTCTGTGTTATTATTGCTTGACCTCAGCACAGCTTTTGACACCATCGACCGCTCTGTACTTATAGACAGACAGTGGGCAGGTATTACTGGAACTGCTGGACTGGTTTTCCTAGCCAACAGGAAATTATTTGTTTCTGTTGGTGAATTTACCTCACGGACCACTCAGATTAAACATCCATAGTTACGCCAATGATACATAGCTGTACCTGTCATTTAAACCTTCTGATACCAGTAAAGCTTCACTGCATAAACACTTCACTGCATCCATACATAAAAAGTGTTGGCTTGCATACATCAGCATATGGCTGTGAAAGCTCTTCAGGTAAGATGTAAAAACAAAAAACTTCAAACCGTCATACATTTGTTGAAATATTCATCATGAACTGAACATAATGGAAAATAATACCATGTTGAGAAATAATAATATATTAGAGGTTACACATACTGGAAAACATGACTAAAGAACACAGTGTAGAATTTTATGGATTCAAATTGGATTCATCAATGTCCTGTGTGTCGTCCACACTCATGGAGTGCATGCTGCATACAGAAAGTAAAATGGTAAGATGTGTGTATGAATAATTTAAACAATACTTCCAAAGAAATAGAAAAGGCCAAAACAATACGTCCTGCTTTACTCGTAGATGATATTATAGATTTTTATTTTCACCCTTCCTGCAACACATTTATCTCATGGTTTCATGAGCACAAACCCCAGGAATGTGGACAAGTATATACAGATTTGTCTATTGATGAACAAAATAACATGGTAAATGGACCAATTTATTCTAGTCTACACACATAAACTGATGGCAGAGGCTGCCATGCAAGTGCTTATTCCAGGAATCTTACGATTACTAGATGACTACTCTACCTCCTGAGCCAGGCCTCCCCTGAGAAATGATAATATGCTGTGATAAGCTTGCAAACAGGCTTGATCTACACAAGACCCTGCCAAACTGTCACACACACACACACACACACACACATAGAAATTTAGAAAACAAAGACAGATACACAGCTACAAAGTCAAACTGTAGATTGGTGCTATTGCAAGAGACTTTCTTCCGATGGAGTAGTTGGCCTTTGAATTGACCGTATTAAGTTTTAACAAACATGTCAACAATTATTCTTTGACTGCATTACAATATAAAATTAGTCTACAATGATCATAGTTTACAAATGACAATGCATGTATTCTACAGGAAAACTAATGATGTTATCATAAACTGTAATGTTTATCATGTATAATGTTTATGTGCTTGCACCAAACGAGATTCACGACCACTGCTGGACAGTGATGGGGGATGGGGTGGTTGGGAGTTACACCCAGCCTTCATTGGGGTTGATACAAACCTTTTAATGTACCTTTCATAAATGCAACAAAAAGGATGGAAACTCGATTTATTTTTTAGTTGGTGCAGGGTTGGTGTTTTTGAATAATCAGAAAGACATAACAGTTACTTATTTTGTCAAAATGGTTCTGTAAAACCACTAACAATGCTAGCTAGCTCGCTAACATTACTTATCACTCATAGCCCTGGAAAGTCCCAGGCTTGTGTTCAGAAAAAGATACAAAAATACAGAGAAATTTCCGCAGTTCAAAGACAATTATATATCATTTAGAGAGAGTCAGTGTACTAGCTACAAAGTCTACTCCAAATATTCTACAAATACAAACCTGTCCAAGAGCAGTAACGTAACATCTGTGTCTGCCTTCAGTCCCCTCTCTTCATTCAGTGCGCTCCAACAAGGAAAAGCTACACCAATGGTTACCTGAGTCTGTCCTCGCTGTTGATCACTTTCTTTTTTTGATGGAAGTCTGGCCAACTAGTCATTCCACATTCCATATTAATTAATTTTGTTTGGTCAAAATGTTTAGTAAAAAAAAGTACAACGGCCATAAACTTTCATAAGGCAAAACTGCTCCAGTTTAAATATCTCACTCAATTTCACAGTTGACCACCTGTTACAATTTGAGATACTGTATCTTGCAGTTAGAACAAATGCAAATGTGGGTGGTTCTGAATACAATCTCAAGTTATCACCATAATCAAAAGGGTTCATCCTTTGGAGAGCAGGACAGCAAATGTCAAGGCAATCCATCCTATATGTGTTGAGACATCTTGTGTACAATAATGTTGTTGACAATAATGGTACGTCAAAAATACCACACATCTCTTTTTTCTTTCTTCTTTTTTCATGCATGGATGCCACATGTGCTTTAGTAAGTAGCAGCTCTGGGTTCCAGCCTCTATTAAAATATGAACCTCAGCCTGGATAATTTATTTTAGACAGGAGCTAATGAACCCTGGAGGAGTGAATGTTATTAAGATATCCTCTCACACATGATACACAGTCCCAGTTTCCACACCTGGGTCTGTGGTGATACTGGCTCCTTTCAGGTTTCTCAGGCATTAACAAGATCCTCCTCCTCACAAACGCTGTCATTTATGTAATCTTACCTCCCTCCCACAATCTAATGGGAACCAAGGAGAGGAAAGACGAGACCTACTCCCAAAATGCTGGCCCAAAATCTAAACTTTCTGCCATTGAAAACACATCAAAAATAATAGTGTTACACCAGCAATTGTTTGGTGCTTTCCACAAACTAGAGGGCAGCCATAGTTTCCAGTTCTGGGAATTAGTTATATAATACACTCAACTATGAGGAAACCAAGTAGGGAATAATGTGTGTGTTTGTGTGTGTGTGTGTGTGTGTGTGTGTGTGTGTCTTCATTTCTGTGTGTGTGACAGTCCTTCCCAGAGGGGTCAAATTCCTTAGACAATATTTTCAGTGTTTCAACAATATAATTAGTAGAACATTTTATTTTTGTTCACAGGGAGTTACATGTGCATGCTAATATACTGTAGTGGAGATTTAAACATTCGATCACACGCCATTGAGTCATCGAGTGCTTTTACTGGGTTGTGTGTTTAAATTAGTGGCGTCTGTTGAGCTGTCAGTCAGTGTGTCAGCTAAGTGGTGAGCTGGGCTTGTCTCACTATTGTTCACATCCAGTAAACTGACACTTCAATCACTTTTTGTTTTCTCATAATAGGTTCCATTGTGTTTAGGCGACTGGTTTGGTTGCTTTGGAAGAGATTTGGAAGAGCTTGTTAGCGACACAATAATGTAATGGTCAGACATTTCCATTTTAAGAAAATAACTATTTTGTCACTGGTAACCTGAACTTATCTAGAAAGGTTCATGATTTTCTCAATGAGCTGATCAGCACACACTTGTGTCAACATACATTTTTGATTAAGATATTTACAGATCTGTCATCAATAATTTTTACTGTTTGAATAGGTGCCAGTGGAAATTTCCCGGTTGGATCCCCCTGAGTTTCGAAGTCATTGAACGAACCCCTAACAGCTGGATGGCACCTTGCATGGCAGCGTCTGCCTTCAGTTTTTGAATGTGTGTGTGAATGTGTGTGTGAATGGGTGAATGTTGGCATGTGTTCTAAAGTGCTTTGAATGGTCAGTAGACTAGAAAAAGCGCTATATAAATGCAGTCCATTTACCATTCACCAAACATTAGAAGCTGGAAGAAACAGGTACAAAAGTATGTATATCCACAGTAAAACAAGTATTATATCGTAACCTGAAAGGCCATTCATAAAAAAGCCAAATTACAGTTTGCAACTTCACATGGGGACAAACATCTTACTTTTTGGAGAAATGTTCTCTGGTCTGATAAAACAAAATTGAACTGTTTCTCCATAATGACCATCGTTATGTTGGGAGGAAAAAGAGGAGGCCTGCAAGGCGAAGAACACTATCTCAACCATGAAGCACAGGGGTGGCAGCATCATGTTGTGCGGGTGCTTTTCTGCAGGAGGGACTGGTCACTTCACAAAATAGATAGCATCATGAGGGAGGAAAATTATGTGGATATATTGAAGCAACATCTCAAGGCCAGGAAGCCAGGAAGTTAAAGCTTGGTTACCCCCTCACCTTTTCAAATGCATGTAACTCTGTTAAAATAAAACCCCTACATTTCTACTGAATTGTGGGGGTTGTGGGATAATCTGAGCCTAAAGGAAGCACATATAATGCGAATAAAATTGGTCCAAGCACAGAACCTTGTGGAACTCTGTGACTAACTTCAGTGTGCTTCAATATATCTGATAAATAGGACTTAAACCATCTTAGTGCGGGTCCTTTGATGCCAATCAAACGCTCCAGTCTCTGTAATAGAATTTGATGGTCAGTGTTATCGAAAGTGGCACTAAAATCTAACAGAACAAGTACAGAGACAAATCCTTTGTCTAATGCAATCAGAGGGTCATTTGTTACTTTAATTTAACACATCTAGATTTTAATAAAAATAATAA
The DNA here is from genome assembly GCA_031216445.1 of Lateolabrax maculatus. Taxonomy (NCBI): domain Eukaryota; kingdom Metazoa; phylum Chordata; class Actinopteri; order Acropomatiformes; family Lateolabracidae; genus Lateolabrax; species Lateolabrax maculatus. The sequence continues at coordinate 29,030,565 of CM062213.1, read as the reverse complement.
TATTTTCATAAAGCAGGAGGGCTGGGGGTGTGGATCTTCATTCAACTGGAAGTTTTTGTTACACATGTTCACTGACATATACTGTGGATTTAAATGATTAACTGCTCAGCCCTTGCAGACATATTATGGTAAATGCCCTGTTAAATTAGCAGCTTTTTTCTCTTTGGAATACCTTTCTATGATATATCATGATGTATTCCTACCACCATCCATTGAGTCTGCCAAATGTTCTTGCATGTGACCATTCACTCCCTCATATCAGCCTGCTCCGTTGTTTCCAGTCAGAGAATCATCACTATACTGATAACAACTGATAGAGAAGGATCGGCGGTGTTATGACAGACACCATTCCTTGGCTATGACCCCAACTATCTCAGTCTCCTGCTAGGAAGTCTTTACTGCTTGGTTTTTATAACCTTTACTGCCAACAGTAAACATTGCTGCTGACGTTGTGAGTGTCTGATCAACATAGGAAAGTGGAAGCTGTTAGAATGACCTTCACACAATGGTTAGAGCTGGCTTTACAAGGCTAGATTTATCTACTGGGCAAAGGCAGGCCCAGATAATGAGAGGCCCCAGGTTTGCTGTTCGTCATTACATTTGTAGCAATCTAATTAATTGAAAATTTGCTAGATAATATACCACTAAAGCACAAGGTCAACAAAAATGCTCATCTAAATCATTAAAACTAATGTTTTAATCACTCCACAGTTCTGGTAAGTTGATTAGGACATCTACTTTGTGCATGACCAAAAGTGTTTTCCAACAATTGTTTAAAGAGACATTATTTTACTTATAATTCAATATATCACAATTCCAGTGGGTCAGAAGTTAATTTACACAAGTTGACAGTGCCTTTAAACAGCTGGGAAAATTCCAGAAAATCATGTCATGGCTTAAGAAGCTTCTGATTAATTGACAACAAGTGTGGTTCATCCTTGGGAGCAATTTTCCAAACGCCTGAAGGTACCACGTTCATCTGTAACAACAATAGTATGCAAGTATAAATGCCATGGGACCACGCAGCCATCATACTGCTCAGGAAGGAGACAAGTTCTGTCTCCTAGGAATGAACATACTTTGGTGTAGGTGCAAATCAATCCCAGAACAACAGCAAAGGACCCTGTGCAGGAAGAAACAGGTACAAAAGTATGTATATCCACAGTAAAACGAGTCCTATATCATTATAACCTGAAGGGCACTTAGCAAGGAAGTAGCCACTACTCTAAAACCACCTTAAAAAAGCCAAACTACAGTTTGCAACTTCACATGGGGACCTTGATCTTACTTTTTTGAGAAATGTTCTCAAGTCTGATAAAACAAAATTGAACTGTTATAATAACCATCGTTATGTTTGGAGGAAAAAGGAGGAGGCTTGCAAGCCGAAGAACACCATCCCAACCATGAAGCATGGGGGTAGCAGCATCATGTTGTGCGGGTGCTTTGCTGCAGGAGGGACTGGTCACTTCACAAAATAGATGGCATCATGAGGGAGGAAAATTATGTGGATATATTGAAGCAACACCTAAAGACATCAGCCAGGAAGTTAAAGCTTGGTTGCAAATGGCTCTTCTAAATGGACAATGACCCCAACCATACATGCAAAGTTGTGGTAAAATAGCTTAACACTTGAACTGCCAAGGGGGTCATTTTTATCCCCTCACCTTTTCAAATGCATGTAATTCTGTTAAAATAAAACCCTTACATTTCTCCGTTCCTGATGTAGCAGGTCCCAGGCATGCAACCATGCAAACAGTTATTCAACAAATCAACAAAAAATGTGACCACACCTTTTGTGTGCATCACACTGACTTTTCCTAAAATTCATTTATTCTGAATTGTGGGGGTTGTGGGATAAACAGATTTTTTAGCACATTTCACTTCAACCGCTGCATGGAGTCATTTTTACCCCCCATAGAAACAGCTGCAGCCAGCTGCTGCCAACGCACCACCGGTCCGGTTGAATAGCAATGCCCATTGTTTATCATTTTGATAAGCAGACTGTTATATTACAAGCTAGTTATGCCTATAAAATTTGGATGTGGAAACATGAACCGGAGCAGAAGAAGAAGAATGAATGCCAAAGAACTTCAGGCAATGCTCCAGGTAGTGACCAAGGGATAATCGGATGGTGGAGAGATGACGGCTAAACTATTAGAGGGAAAGGACTGTAATTAGAACGTAAGGATAAATAAACATAAACATAAAGTACAATTAAAGGAAGTTGTTACAGTAAGAAGGAATATTATATGTGTTTAAGTAATTATTTTCAGCCCCTGTCAGAAATGAACTGTGACAATTTCCATTTTTATTTAAATCAGACGCAAGGGGAATGTGGGAAAAAAATTGCCTTTACCACTGCTGTTGATGAGTTGAGATTCTACAACAGAATTACATATGCGCTGAACTCAACCACTTGGTTTACCATCTGAGAGATTTTGCCAGAGACACACCCGTGTAACCAGCCTTACATCTCAAACATTCCTCACTTACAGACAAAGCATGTAACTTACTCACTCTCTAGGCAGAACATATACCCAAGAAGAAAGCTGTCTTGACGGCAGAAACTTAAAGTTCGACTGCTCTATGGGTTTAATAAGAGGCTTGAGTCAGAGATTTAAACACCAGAGGGAGATCCCACAATGGGGCCCTGAGAGTCCTGCCCCAGTCGCAGGTGATTCTCCTAATGAACTGAGAAACTAAGAGATGTCTCCCCACTCTAACAGCCCCCACTGCCTCATGAAAGAGAGATATAGCAGCAGTGTATACCTTAATAGTAGTTGCCCTTTCTGAATCCAAGAGGGACTGAAAAAGCGGAGGACCAGCTTGATGGGGTATGCGGCTGGATCCTCCTGCCTATTGTGACACCACACAGAGAACTCTCTCCACTTCTGGTCATAGTTAGCACGAGTGGAGGGAGCCCTTGTATTGCCTAGGGTCTTCAAGACAGCTTCATCTAACCCATGAGATATGGACTGAGAAGGGGCTATTTTCCACCCTTCCCATTATTTTTAATGTAAACAGGAACGTGGCTGCTCTCGTTAATGAACACAGCTCTGTGCTGCAGCATTTGGAATACACAAGATAACATATTACTTTATTTATCCTGAGGGAAAAGAGTGCAAATATATAGAGTGCAGTTAAACACAATTAAACATAACCAAAGGGAGGGAAGCAATACAGGAGCTGATTTTACTGGTATCTTAGAGACAGACCAATGAAGAGAAACGGTAGTGGAACAACATCAGCTTCAAAGTTTGATTATCCGATTTGGGACAATAAACAACATTTAGATAGTAGTTAGATTAACTTGCTATATCAATAGTGTCATATTGCAAACCATTTGCTCTCTTTAAGCAACTTCGCTATTTAGCTATGATGAGGTGATACTAGATGGAAAGCAGCAGGTTGGTAGGATTGGAGGTAGCTGGGTGCAGATGCAGCAGCAACCACCCACTGCCTGAAAGCACCTTTAATGTGTCACACTGTGTCACAATGTGACAGTGATTGGCTGGGAGAGTCCTGGAATTTCCCTCAGAATGCAAGAAATCTATTCCAAAAGATAAATATTGCAATGATAATAATTATTATAATGATATAACAACACAGGGTAGTATTAGTAAGTTTATATTTTTACCTACAAAGGAAACTGCCAAATTTTCATTGTATGATTGATAGGGTTATATTATGCCTTTTGTATGCATTATGGTAATTGTTCTGACTAGAATTAAATGGTCCAAGGCTGCAATGCACAGTGAATGACAAAAATACAGTAAAAAACCAGTAAAGCTATTTCTGGATGTGTGTTTAAATCATGTGTGGGAACCTGTGTATGTGTGTGTGTGTGTGTGTGTGTACGTGTGTTTGTGTGTATGTGATTTCATTCTGCATAGTGGGAGCGATGACTGTGTGGTGCACAAAACGAAAGTGTAAAGGTAGTTTAATAAGTAACTGTGGGGAAGGGCATAATGACTCTCAGTGTTTATCCAGTGACAATGCACTGAGCTCACAGCAGTAAAAATCTACCCCTCCCTCCCTCTCTTGTGTTTTTTCTGGCACAGATCATGAGGTTTCCAGTAAGCTACGTGCTACACACACATTCTGGCCTGTGGCCAAATCTACCTGCTAGACAGGTATGTTGACCTAGTAGGAGGAGCGCAGAGTTGTGTGTGTGTGTGAGTGTGTGTACATGCATGTATGCGTGCATGTGTTTTGAGAGTGCTCTGCTCAGCTAGTTAATTAACAGGTCTAACAATGGAAGGGAGTGAGGGTTAAATCAGGTTTGGTGCAGTTGACAGGGCCTTCAGTTAAGCTAGATTAGCAATGAATGGATGATTAATACATTTTTGGATCAACTTGATCAACTGCAACAAAGAGACACAAAATGTTTCAGTTATTTGCATAAAGTGTTTGAATCCGATCAAATCCTTTACTACCTACAGCTGTAGGTGTTCTCAGTGCTGTTTGAGTCAAACCGTGAAATAGAGAGTTGTAATATTCAGGGAGTGTTGGATCAGTGTTTCTTGGGTCACTTTCACTCTTGTAGGTCCATGGCTGCATTTTAGTTGTGGTTTATTTGGTGAGTTATTACATGCAAAGAAAGATGTTTAAACATGAATTTAATGGACTGACCACTACAGTATTCATTGGAAATTTTTAGCTGTCATCCTGCATCATCAGAACCTGCAGGGGGAAATCAAATTCCAGTGACTGACAGCAATCATGCAGTACCTTTCCTGAGCATTTTGACTTCTGTAGTGTCACAAAGAGCTGAAGGCGGTGTAAGGCTTTGAATTGTAGTAGCCCATGTCTAGCACATATTGAGGAAGAGTGTACTCTTTGAAGAATGGATTGCCAATCGTGATCTGTGCCAAATCATCTTCCCACTGGAATCTAATAGTGGAATGAAAGGGAGAATGTAAAGTTGTTCATATATTTTAAATCACTTTGACTACTCCTCTGTTGTACACATTTATGTCAAGAATTATATCTAAAGTTGTTTCAGTTGGTAAATTGGGGAACTGGGGATATCTACTACTTATGAAACTGTGAATTTGTAAATAATGGAAGAAATTGGTCTGTGGGACATCATATTTTCAAATCAGTTGAGTAAATGAGGCAAATATCTTATCTACATACAGGTCCTTAAAACTATGTATACCATTACTGTTCCAGATCTTAAAAGCTGAATCTACCATAGAGGGTGGGAATGTATGATTATAATAAATTCAAAACCTAAATCCAAATAATTTCCTACGCTGTACCCAGATTCTACGAAAATGATAATAATACACCAAAGGATTAAACTTGTATGTATACATTTCTAATGGAAGAGCTAAGCCAAGCAAAGCAGTGAGGTTTTACCACAGTGTGATGATTTAATAAAAAGCGACACTGGTGACTCTATAGATTGAGCCAATAAAGCAAATTTCATACATTTGAAGTCCAGTAATAGAATGGAAAATTTAGTGAAGCTAATCCTCCTGAAAGTCTTTACAAATCCTTGGGGGTTTACTATTCCAAATAAACTTTAAATTTGTCCAGTTTATTAAAATACATTTTGGTATACAAGTTGGGATACACTGAAATAAATATAAGCCTCGTGTGAAGGAACCCTAGAATTGAATCTCTGCTCTGGTCCTTTATTTATTTAGTACTTCCTAGGTTCATGTGGGCTTCCATCTGCTGCTCTGGCTTACTATTGCAGACCACTGTGGTCTGCATCAGTAAGCCAGTGTGGTCTGCGTGGTCCCATTGTGAATACATACACATTGTTTCTGCAACATGGCTGGCTTCATCTTTTGTGTCTGTTAATCATTATCATCTGTAAGTAATGGCTTTTGTGTTTCTGACACAGAAATATTACATAATTACTTCATATTGACTTCCACAGTGAGGGTTGTAATGCTTGTGGGCAAAAGCCTTTTTTCCTCCTTAGTCTAATGTAAGCACTGCTTATGTGTACACACACTTGGCCAGTAATGCTGAAGTGCATATTTCAGACCTGGGGATCAATAAAGGTTTATCCTATCTTATATCTAAAAGCTTTGAATCAAAGAAAGAGAGCCCTGGCTTTTTAGGCAGTCTCAGCAGGATTTGTTTGGAGACCAGGTTCTCCCCAGTCTACATGAACTGGACCAACCAGGAAAGGTTTTTTTTTCCAATACCAAAATTAGCTGAGAATACATATACAGTGGATGATTTGGAGCCTTTGGGGAAATAAAACAACAGATGGAACACATCCTAAATTGCCAATAGACGTCAGCATGTTTGTGTTTTCAGTGTTTTGAGATTTCAGTTTGTACATGTAAATGATGAATCCTCCGTGCACACCGAAGTTAGTCACAGAGTTCCAAAAGGTTCTGTGATTGGACCAATTTTATTCACCTTATATATGCTTCCTTTAGGCAATATTATTAGGAAACACATAAACTTCACTGCTATGCAGATGATACTCAATTATATTTATCAATAAAGCCAGATGAAACCGATGAGTTAGCCAAACTTCAGGCATGCATTAAGGACATTGTGAGGTACCGAGTCAGTCAGCAATGAGGACAACAGGTGGTAAGTTTCAAAAGGGGGGTTTTATTTACCCAACGTAAGAAAACACAAAATTTCTTAAACAAAGTAAGAAAGAATTGGGCCCATAAAAGAGGTCAATTTAACAAAAACTGTACAAAAATCAACTGAACAAACCTAACCGAAGAAAAACCGGACCTAACGGACTAAACACAAGAGGGAACTTATATACTGGGTGATCAGCCCATACTAAAACACAAGAGGGGTTAACAAACACTGAACACAAAACACAACCGCTACTTTACAAACAAAGCAAATCAGGAAAAAATCAACTCATTAGAATAAACATCTAATCTAACCTATTAGAACCAAACCAAATTAAATTACTTAATTGTCTAAAGAAAAACAAACAATAAAGCACTAAATCCCCCCATGGTGTGCCGGCCCTTTGGGTTGGCCCAATCAGCACTCTCCCCCTATCAAATGGCTGAGCTTGTAGGGCAGATCCCTTTGCCAGGCATTCCCAGCTCCCAGCAGCAGCACTGGCAAATTCAAGGTTGTGTGGCCACAGCTGTGGCCATCAAAGACATAAAAAACTGGATGACCTGCAATTTTCTGATGTTAAACTTAGACAAAACTAAAGTTATTGTACTTGGCCCCAAACACATTGTTGACACATTATCTATAGATATAGTTACTCTAGAAGGCACTGCCCTGGCCTCCAGCACCACTGTAAGGAAAGTAACCTTTGATGAGTTATTGTTCTGGGTCCTAAACACCTGCGAGACGCACTATGTATAGATATAGTTACTCTAGATGGCATTGCCCTGGCCTCTAGCACCGCTGTAAGGAGTCTAGGAGTAACCTTTGATCAGGACATGTCCTTTAATACCCATATAAAACAGACTTCAAGGACTGCCTTCTTCCACTTACGTAACATTATAAAAATCAGGCATATCCTGTCTCAAAAAGATGCAGAAAAACTAGTTCATGCATTTGTTACTTCTAGGTTAGATTACTGTAATTCCTTATTATCGGTTTTCCTCGCCACTGTCGCCAAGTGCTTGCTCATGGTGGGAACTGTTGGGTCTCTGTAAATAATATTTTAAAGAGTATGGTCTAGACCTACTCTATGTGAAAGCGTCTTGAGATAACTTTTGTTATGATTTGGCGCTATACAAATAAAATTGACTTGACTTGACTTGATCAGGACATGTCCTTTAATGCCCATATATAACAGACTTCAAGGAATGCCCCCTTCCATCCATGTAACATTGTATAAATCAGGCACATCCTGTCTCAAAAAGACGCAGAAAAACTAATCCTTGCATTTGTTACTTCCAGGTTGGCTTATGGTAATTCCGTATTATCAGGTTGCCCCAATAAGTCTCTAAAGATTCTCCAGCTGATCCAGAATGCGGTTTCACATGTACTGACAGGAACTAGCAAAAGAGAACATGTTTTTCCAATATTAGTTTCTCTGCACTGGCCTCCTGTAAAATACAGAATAAAATTTAAAATCTTCCTCCTGACCTACAAAGCTCTTAATGGTCAGGCACCATCATATCTTAAAGAGCTCATAGTACCGCCAGTACTAGATGCACTGAGCTTCTCTCTCCTCCTCTACCTCTCCGTCTGTACGCACTCTTATCCAACTAATACATGTTTCTAACTCCACCTCTTCCCTGTAGTTTTTGTGCTCTTTGGCCTTATTATATTTCTGCCTCTGGAGCTGTAGAGTCTGGATCTGTGACTGCAGGCCGTCTACTGCCCCCATGATCTTGCCTCACACTCACTGCTACAGTTGTTGTTATTATTAGTCTGATTTTTTGTCTGTCCTCCCCCTTTCTCCTCCCCTTTAAACCCAACTCGGTCCAAGCAGGTGGCCACCCATCCAGAGTCCGGTTCTGCTCAAGGTTTCTGCCTGTTAAAAGGGAGTTTTTCATCACCACTGTCACCAAGTGCTGCTCATGGTGGAAACTGTTGGGTCTCAACAGTAATCAATAATATTTTAAAGACCTACTCTATGTGAAAAGTGTCTTGAGATAAATTTTGTTATGATCTGGCGTGTGAATGCCATCTTTAGACAGTATGATAGTTAATCTAATCAGTTGACAAATCCGAGTAATTAGTTGTTAGATGTTGCAAATGTGTTTCCTTCGTTGAACTGTGTTAACTTAATGTCTAGTTAGTAGTCACTATGTCACTAAGCTCCCAGAACCAGCTTTTTTGTGAGTTCCACTGTTCTACTTTCTGGTGTATCTGGGGACTTGCACTCTTGCCTACCTACCACCCTGATCCTCCACATTCTTACTTTTTGCTGCAAGCTATGAACATTACACTAGTCCCTGCATTGCTCCAGAACCATCATATATAAATGTATTTCACAGGGGTCAGGACTGAGTCAAGTCAAGTCAATTTTATTTGTATAGCACCAAATCATAACAAAAGTTATCTCAAGACGCTTTCACATAGAGTAGGTCTAGACCATACTCTTTAAAATATTATTTACAGAGACCCAACAGTTCCCACCATGAGCAAGCACTTGGCGACAGTGGCGAGGAAAAACTCCCTTTTAACAGGTAGAAACCTCGAGCATAAGCAGGCTCTGGGTGGGCGGCCATCTGCATCGACCGAGTTGGGTTGAAAGGGGAGGAGAGAGGGGGAGAGGGGAGACAGTACAAGAGGAAAGAAAACAAATCAGACTAATAATAATAACAACTGCAGCAGAAGACCACTTTTATTTACGTTGTATATGCTTCCTTTAGGCAATATTATCAGGAAACACTCCATAAACTAACATAAACTGGTCCGAGCACTGAACCTTGTGGAACTCCATGACTGACTTCTGAGTGGTGGTAGTCATTGGTACTACAGGACATTCATACAGACTGCCGGGGGACTTCCTATGATGCACTGAGCTTCTCTCTCCTCCTCTCCCTCTCTATCTGTACGCATTCCTATCCCACTAATACAGGTTACCAACTCCACTTCTTCCTGGTAGTCCTTGTGCTTTCTGTGCTTTTCGCCTTCTCACTTTATGCAGGTATTTCCGCCCCTGGAGCTGTAGATTCTGGATCTGTGATTGCCGGCCATCTACTGCCCCCATGTTCCTGCTCCACACTCACTGCTGCAGTTGTTATTATTATTAGTCTGATTTGTTGTCTCTCCTCCTGTTCTGTCTCCCCTCTCCCCCTCTCTCCTCCCCTTTCAACCCAACTCGTTCGATGCAAATGGCCGCCCACCCAGAGCCCGGTTCTGCTCGAGGTTTCTACCTGTTAAAAGGGAGTTTTTCCTCGCCACTGTCGCCAAGTGCTTGCTCATGGGGGGAACTGTTGGGTCTCTGTAAATAATATTTTAAAGAGTATGGTCTAGACCTACTCTATGTGAAAGCGTCTTGAGATAACTTTTGTTATGATTTAGCGCTATACAAATAAAATTGACTTGACTTGACTTGGTCGGAGCACTGAACCTTGTGGAACTCCATGACTAACTTATGAGTGGTGGTAGTCATCGGTACTACAGGACATTCTTGTAAAACAGATAAGCCTTCCAGATGTTATCATTTCCTGTCACCTCCAACAGGTTAGACCTGTTGTACACTAAGCTGAAACCAGAAACTATTGTCTGTGTCAGACAGAGATGTGTAAACTGTGTTACTGCACATACACACACACACACACACACACACACAAACACACACACATATTGACATAATGTATTCACTAGCCCCTTACCCTAACCATAACCATCCCAACTAAATGCCTAACCTTAAATCTTACCCTAGCTATAACCGAATTGTAATCTAAACCCTAAAACCAAGTCTTAACCCTAAAAAAGCAGTCTCTACCCGAGAGGCCCCACCAAGACATAAGAACAAGGTACACACAACAAACACTCACACACGTTGCACCTGCACAATCTGTCGGCACATTTTGTCTGCTTTTACTCATGCATGTTGACTTTAACACAAAAGTGACACATGTTACATGGCTCATTTGAAAGCTTTAATGCAAGTTTCTGGTTGCATAATGCCGTCAGGTGTGGAGTTACCAGTGTGCCACTTAAAAGGTGACTTGCGTGATATTGTGTAACACTGGCATTTTGTGAAACTATTCTAGCTAACAGGTATTACAGGTTTTTATGGCACCACATTGGTGAGTTCACAATATGTATCAGGTGCTGTTTTCATGATGAATTTTGCCATTTCTTCTTTTTTTTCATTTGCAGTGAAGGTAATAAAACCAGTTAAACTCAAAGTCTGTTCTGGTCAATATTAAAGGTGATTATTATGACCACCTGTCATCCACAGTGTGATTTCTCTCCTCTTTAGTTCATATATTAGTTCTCAGTTGGGAGTTAAAGATGATCCTGTCGGAGCCCTGTTGAAACCCCCAGAAACTGCATTGTTCAGTGCCAAAGGCAGTAGCCAGTAGTATGCAATTCATATACAGTTTAGTATAAAGAAAGGGTGTGAAGATTAGGGTGGTGGATGAGGGTAAAAAGCAGTAGCACCATATAAAGGGGCAAGAAATGCTTCTCTATACAATGAGTTTTTATAGTGGTACTTAAATAACTCTCATTTATGTGGTTTTTATGATGTATCGTGTTGCATTTCCTTCTATTTCTATATATAACACTGTAAAAAGTTTTAAAATAAAGTGTTTTTAAAGTATGCCACATCAAATACGCAAACATTGGGTTTTAGACCTTCTCTGTACAAACGTATAAACAAGTACCACCCCTTGGTTGTACTGTACTGCCCCCATGTTCCTGCTCCACACTCACTGCTGCAGTTGTTGTTATTATTAGTATGATCTGTTGTCTGTCCTCCTGCTCTGTCTCCCCTCTCACCCAACTCGGTCGTTACAGATGGCTGTCCACCCAGAGTTCAGTTCTGCTTGAGGTTTCTACCTGTTAGAAAGGAGTTTTTTCTCGCCACTGTCGCCAAGTGCTTGCTCATGGTGGGAACCATTGGGTCTCTGTAAATAATATTTTAAAGAGTATGGTCTAGACCTACTCTATGTGAAAAGCGTCTTGAGATAACTTTTGTTATGATTTGGTACTATACAAATAAAATTGACTTGACTTGACTTTTCAAGGATCAAATATGGTGTCACCCATGTCTTTATTGGGCATGCTCCTTGCCGCTCTCCCAGTCAGGGAATGTGAATGGCTTGAAGCCACATGGCCATATACCCAGCCCATCTGTGAACCCCATTGGTTGATATGTGTATTGATGTGTTTGATTGGTTGTCTTTTATATTTTTTTAATCACCTTTTTAAATTCTTTTCTGCTAATATCCACCCAGTTGAAAACTTTGTAATGTTTTTAATGATAGACCTGATGAAGGCCACAAGCCAAAAGACGTTGGTCTAACAATAATGTTGATGAACATACTACAAGTGTTGCTGGAGTTTTGACCTCTTCAGACTTTTTTCAACCAGTGAAGCATACAGAATGAGGGGGCGTGCAATCTTTCGAAACTTAAAAACTTTAATAGTAGATAGCTAACCAGTGCTTTCAATGCATATTATCATATAATTATAATAGTATAATAATTATAATTATATAGTTATGTTTACAATTATATATAAAGGGGCAAACTAATGTTTTTCAAGGAAGGGGAGGCCTGGACCCCACCGTCCCCCTCATAATTTTTGCCCATGTCCACAAGTGGTTTTAGTTGCATTACGTTATTCATAACACAATCACGTCACTGCAAAACATTGGTTGCAAACATTTTGCAAGAATAGAAGTTAATATAAGTATATTTGTAGTATCCGTTTATCTTAGAATATGGACAGAAAATGGCTTATATCATGTTTCAGCTTTTCAAAGAGAAAACTTTGTGCAACAATAGGCAGTGCAACAGAGGCTAGTGGAACAGAAAGTAGTCCAGAGTGAGAGTGAGACTTTGGCCCTCTGTTAGTCCTAAATTTGATATCTGGCATGTATAAAGTGCCATTAAGATTTAGTCACCATCTTCATGACTTGCACTTTCATTTGCTTTTGTTTCAAATGTTTGATCATTTGAACTGTGAACCATCTACTGAATGCATTTCTGTTTCTTGTAGCCACATTCCAGCACTCATCATTGAATACCAAATCACTTAATGATTGTTGAATGCAGAATCAGCCCCCAAAACATAGATTCAATTGTTAGATGATTTTAGAACATTTTAGGGCATTTTATGCACTTTATTAGAACATTTGAGAGGTGATAGAAAATTAGGAAGAGATAGGAAACAACACACAACAAAGATGTAAAGAAATGTCATAACATGTTCATACATACTGTATCTGCAAAACTTTCACTGACAACATACTGTATTCCATTTGTTTTGGTTGTGTTTGACAACTCAAAGTACTTGGTTAAAGTTAGGGAAAGATGATGGACTTGAAAAAATCACCACAAGGACAATCTGGTGTCCTATGTGCCATGTAACTGTAACATCTGTTTTTAATCTAATTCAAGGCTTGTCCATACTCCACTTATAATTACTTGGAGCACTTATTAGTCATCCAAAGAATGAAGTCCCACTCAGAGCTGGAAGGCCTCAGGCTATAAAAGTTGGAATATCCTTTTCACTCCAAATCACATCCTGTAGTGTGACTTTGGATACCATAATGATTTTATTTTTGGAGATGTGTCTGATAATTGTTTCATGTGAGTTTAACACTCACAATTATACTCCATTTTCACATCTTCCACCCTTCATGATGGTTACAAATACACCTAGAGTACAGCTTTGAAAATCAAACCCATGTCAAAATGTATTTCTAAAAATACACAACTGCATTAATTACAAGATATGACATTTATTCATCAGACATAAACATTTATCAATCCAAAGTGGATGACAGTATAGTGGATTAATAATGATTATTTAATAATAACTAACAATCACACCAGCAATGTTCAACTGATTTCTGACTAATTGGTACAAACTGCTTTTACATGTGATAATCATATATAAGACATGTGATATAGTTACTCCTAAACTACGTTTTACTCAAACATTGTGTAAACACACTTTATAATAAGTGATACCAATAGACATGTAGTGCACATCATTACTGTATTAATGTGAAGTAGCATCACCTACATTTATCTGTCTGTTCTGTCTTTGTCATTCACAAGTTGACAAGTCAAACTTGGTCCTACATTCAGATCCACAACTGATTTAAGATTTACATGGTGAAAGTTTCACCCTTTTGGAATAACAATACAGTAATATGGAAGTAAGAAAAAAAGAATATAATATTTCCAGTACCACAATAGAGTCAATAATGCCATTATACCAAAACAAATTCTATAGTGACAGCTGAGGATGAGCTAGTCCAGCAAAAGTAAAGAAACTTAAAACAACTGTAAAAGGTTTGCTTCTTCAGCCTCTAAGTGCCTATAGAAACTCACAAGCATCCAAAACGATGACCATTTTAGTTACTACACACATAGTAACATTTTTTGTAGTGATGACAATCAAAAACACAAAACAGGTACAAAATTAATATTGGTTCATAAAACCTACTAGAGCCAAAAACACTGGCTTACATTTTCTGCAACACCTTCCTTCAAAAAGGAAGTTAGTGTCTTAAACATCTGAAGGCAGCAAGGGTTTTTTTTTTTAGAAAGGCCACACAGGTATTTCTAGTTCCTAACTACTGCGCTGATTGGCGTTTTGTTTATCTACCCGCTTAGTGACTGGTGCCTCACATGCCCATGCCAATCTCTTCAATCTTCCAGCCATTGGAGTTCTTTCCAAATTTGTATACAAGCCTTCGACCGTCGACGCGCTCCAGGATTTCCCTCTTATAGTAATACCTGAGGGAAAAGAAGGGTCAGTTAGTCCAGATTTAAGACACAAAGTATGCAGTCCCCTTCATCACTTGCTGCATTTGACAGTTTTAAAGCACTTGTTAGTAAAAGAAAATGTCAAAAGTTGCTTCCAGTCTCTTTTATAATATTCTTCCACTGGTGACAAATCCAGGAAAAAAAGGGGACTTCACATGTCAAAAGTCTGTTAAAAGTCAATTAGTGATAGGGAGTGTTACTGATCTTGTCAAAACATCAGGGTTATCTTGGCTTGGAGACCATGGAAAGCTAGAATTTTCACATCAAACTCTACCCTATTAGCTGTTACATCAACTTACCTCATTGCACGGCTGAGTTTCTCATATGTCATGCTGCTGTTCTTCTTCTTCTGGCCCCACATCTGAGCCACAGCCTCAGACTTGAGGAATTTAAAGACACCCTCGTGGCGGTCCTCCCACTTCATCAGGCCCTGGTTCCTCTCTGGATGGATTAGAATGTCCCTGATGAACTCCCATAGGTGAGTGCCACGAGGCGCTGAAGACAAGCAGTGGGGCACAATGAGCTAAATGTGTATGGATGTGAATGGATATAGAAGCATAAGCATGCCATTTAAACAGATATGCATCTGCAACCCGATAAGGACGCAAAGTTGAATCTGTAAAACAGCTCAGCAGTGTTCATGTAGTACAGATGCCTTTTGAGCAGTGTTTTACATGATGAATGATATGATATACTGCCATTGCAAAACATGGCCTCACCGTGTTTGTTTTTCTTTGGATTGTCATAAATGCTGCAACTGTGCTCTCTGCTGACTTTAGGAGGTCGCCCCCTTGGGCGCTTCAGTCGAGACTCTCCTTTCTCTGTTTTGATGTGAACCTCTGTCAACACAACAGTCAATTGTAAGACGTTTAATTAAACTTACTGTCACTGCTGAGACTGTGGAATGCAAAGAACCTTACAAACAATTACTTTTTCTGCTTACTTACTTGAAATCAGAGGGTAGGAAAACTCCGGGTCTGATTCGCCACTGCCAGACTCTGGGGAGCTGAGGCTTGGGAAGCCAAACATGCCACCTGAACACATGAGAGATGTGTTTGAGATGTGCAGTATTCTTGAGAGACTGAGAGGCAGAATAGCAAGATCATAACAAACATGACAAACATGAGGATGAAATACTGACTGTTGGATGAGGAGCTGTACTCGCTGTCAGACTGATTATCAGACAGGTACTCAGTGTCTCCCAAAGGTGTCATGGGCTCCATGGTCAGACAGGTTAGATCATAATCATCCCTGTAGTCAAACTCCCTCTTGCTGGCAGCTCCTTCAGCTGTTAGGAGTGAGCAGCAGCATTAACCGTATCATTTCCATACAGTATTAATTTTGTGCTAGTATGTAAAATCTCTGTACAATATGTACCTTGGCCAATTCTAATGGTGCTGAGCAAAGGGAAGTTTAGGTTGTCCAGGAAGTTGTCAAGGAGCTGGCAGGTCTCGTTCAGCTCTGGTCCTGACAGGCTCTGTAGCTCTGGGAAGCAAAAAGACATGAGGAGATGAAACATGTTTTAGCCTCAAACTTCATCCTGGAGAAGAAGACTAAACTTTTTCCAGCAAAGAATATGTATGGAACTATACTCCTGGCCTCTGCGAACAAGGTCCCCATCTCTCTTTTTTTTTATTGTATAAATTCTAGGTTTGTTCACATGTAACTGGCTTTGAGTTTTACTTTCTGTGCTGTGTGAAGGGTGTGGCCCCTTAAACACTGGGTTACGAAAATCCATTAAAAAGACCAGCACTCAAATCACGTGAACTATATGTGGATATAATTCAGCTGTGAAATGTTCTAAAACATTCCCACATGACAGATGCAGTTATACCATATTTGGTCTTGTGTTCCTGCAGACTCTGGAGGAGGTGCAGGCCGAGCTGCGGGCCAAAGACTCCAATCATCTGGTCCCGGTTCATCTGGCAGAGGGCGGGGCCGTCCATGGCACAGTAGGCCAGGCTCAGGGTGCTTGCATCGAACTTTGTGCTCTCTACGTGGTCGCTGATCCACTCCAGAACATTGTCTGCTGTCCAGCAGTGAGGGCTGATCTGCCTGTACCACTGACCTGCAGAGAGAGACGCAGGAAATACTTGATTGGTGTGTTTATGGAATGAATCCTCTACAATACTAGTCAGTACTGAGCATTAGTAATTATAAATGGTAGTTAGACACAGATTTAGAAACTGTATATCTTATACAAAATATTGATCTTGGTACATGCATCTAGTCAAGTTCAGTTGATTTACTGTTATCCCTTCCAAACTACACAAGCATTTTGTCACCCTTTTGTCTTAAATTTACTGCAACAGCTACCTGCTCAGCTATCAGTTATGTGGAGTGATACCATCTGTATCTCTGTATCATCACCCGGTCTGGGTTTGTGTCTCTAAGGTCAGACAAACAAAGCCTGGGCTATTTCAACTATGAGGTGGCAGCATTCTTCTGTTTGATGGTAGTGCCGAGTTAAACATTGGCTGCCTAGTAAATAATTGAGCCAACAGTGACTAAATGAGGTCAAAGCAAAGTTCAGTGAGCTAATGGTCCCACTGGCTAAGGTTTGAAAATAAAGGATCATGAGATTAGCTTCAGCTGAAACTGACAACGAAACCCAGACTGGAATATAATGGTTAACAGCCAAGGAGCTAAACGATTTTAAATAAGTTAACATTTTTAACAATTAAACTGAATCTTACAGCAATGATAATACAGAAATAAGTGTCACAGCAGCAACTGGAGTTCCTCATACCACTTATGTTGGAGCTGTACGCTGGATTGCTGTTCTGCAGATTGTTGATGCTGGGCTGCACACTAGGCTGCTGTGGCAGGACATCAGGGACGCCATTCTGATACATGGTGAGGTTGGCATTAGTCAGGACACTGCTGAGGCACGGTGATGACATGGAGACACTGAGAAACATAGAGGAATATACCTGTTTACACACCAGTTTAAAAAAACTGAAGAAAAACTGCTCAAGTGAGGTTATCTAATTAACACATTTGTTTGTTGTTGTCCAGCTTTGTAACATAATAAGATCTGTATCACTTCAAAACATGACCACTCTAACATTTCAATCAAATATTTACCTAATGTCTTTTACCTGATTACAGCACGAGCCACAATATGATGCTAAAGATTGATGCTCCAGGGCAATCCGCAGTGTGAGCGTTTTGTATAATTTCCACAGTTTGAGTTTAAGTGCTCTCCTCGTCCTGTTCTCTGTGTAACCTCTGTCTCTGAGGCAAAGATACACCTGCTGCTGCATTTAACCACCTGTGGAGCTTTATACTCCTATAAAGGAGGACGGACTCAGGTGAGTTTAGGGGAATTCCACCTGAAACTGGCCACACCTCCATCCCTCCCCCTCCGCTTTCCTGAGAACTTGATCAACAAAACAAACCTGCCCTGCTATTCTCTTTCGCACCATCAGTGAGTGTCAGATTATATTTGTATTTATAAACTAGGCTAGCTTTTAAATGTTTGCTTTGTCGTATTAGATTCCTTTAAATGAAAATTAAATAACGGTGGTGTAAGGTGTAGAAGGATCTTTACTCAGCACAAATACATAAAGGCAGCAGTTGAGTCTAAGTGCTCTTCTCTTCCTGTTCTCTGTGCAACCTGCAGTGGAACTTTATTTGCTTCATCAAATGTTGAAATATCAGTTATCATTTTTTTGTAGACTGGAATCCATAACCCAATATGTACACCTTTCTACCTAAAAATATACACATAAACAATGATATGCAAGGTTTTCCATTTCTGTTGTTTTAACTCATCAATTACAGCAAGATAATGCAATGCAAGAATTACTTTATACAATGGAACTGTTTTGAACTGACTTGACTTTGTCATATTTCCATGACACAGCCACCTTTCACTCCAACAAGGAAGTGGGTGGGGAGACTGTGGATGACAGAAGTTTGCGGATGTTCACAATTTCTAAAAATAGCTGGTGTGTGTGTGATGACGGGAAACAGCCAACTGTGTGGATAGTCAGTTTTATCAGTTAACAGCCGAGCCTGACTCTGAGTGATAAAACAACTTTATCAAGCTGCTTTTTATTCTGCTATCAGGAGATAATTTTGTTATTACTCTCTTTCTCTCTCCATATACGTATATACAAAATATAATTTTAAAGATGTACAGGTGTTCTGCATAGACTTTCTAATGCTGAGTCAAGTAAATTTTTTTTGTATAGCGCCAAATCATAACAAAAGTTATCTCAAGACACTTTTCACATAGAGTAGGTGTATACCATACTCCTTAAAATATTATTTACAGAGACCCAACAGTTCCCACCATGAGCACCACCTGGCGACAGTGGCGAGGAAAAACTTTTAACAGGTAGAAACCTAAAGCATAACCGGGCTCCTTTATTATTTAGGTTTTAACTTTTTAACTTTTTCATTCTCAAAAGCATGGTAAAAAAAGCATTTCCAGTTAAAGTGAATGTGCTGCTTTTTGAGTTTTATGGTAAACCACAGATTATATCTTAATGATATGTTTATTACAAAACCGATAGCAGCTATTTATGCATTGATATTCCCCTGAGCTGAGTAAAGGTTTGTGTAGCTCCTCCACTGCTGCTGTCATCAGGAGGAAGGTGAATAAGAAGGTGTGGGCAGATGGTGATGAGGCACATTTTTTTCCTATAATCCCATTTAGCACTGGCCTATGGAAATGTCTTTCAGGCAATAATGAGCGGCAAACCTCCACGTTTTCTCCCAAATTTCACAATACCCTGTTTCTACAGTGTGTTGGGGGAAAAGCATGGAATGCAGCCATGCAGGTTTCTGCTTTCTGACAAGGCACCAGCTTTCATGGCCTGGGGACTAACAGGCAAATAATTTCATCACTTGTAACGCATGCTGTCTTTTTTCTCCACCCCTCATTACCCTTCTACACCTGGGCTGTTGCTAAATGGCGGGGCTTTCCACCAATACTGTTTGTGTGCATTTAAAAAGACATGAGGAGTGAGGCCATAGAGCAGTGTCATGACGGAATAAGTGTGTAAACCATTATGAAGGTATGTTAGTCATATCTGTTATCTGCATGTTTCTGTGTTGAGACTAAAATTAAATTTAAATATTTAGATTCAATAGTAAGCATCATATGAGCTAAATCGTTGCATGAATATTTGTTAAGAATATACAGTATATATAATAGTTTTATAGGCATACATGTATGGCTAAGACAGTGCTTCCTGAACATTTTTAAACCACAGTACCACATCATAGTGATTTTTATTTTTAAATTGACATTTTGTCTCTGGATGTCTCTTGAGCTCACGTCTCTGTTTTCTTGTATGATAGTTGGAGGATAGTAGTAACTGCAGAGGTGTTCCAAGCCACAAAAAAACCACAAGCTGAATAACTTTGACTATATAATCTGGTTTCATTTATTTTGGCTGGTTCAGGGTAGACCCTCTGAGATTTTGTTCAGGGTTGAAATGTAACAGTGTTTCCTTGAGATGTAGTTACAGTGACAAATCTTTTCATCACGTTTTGACAGTTACTATTTTTGACTGCTGTGCACTTGTAAAAACTGACAACTAGAAACCATGAGCTGTCATCATCAATCTTAGTTGTAGCATAACTGAATATTTAAAAGCATTTAAAGATAATTATTTTTTTCTCCCCTTTTTGACATTTTAAAATGTAATATAAAAACAAGATAAGTGAACATTTCTCCTTGTTTCTTTGAATTTGGTGAAACGTTATAAAATGGCAGGCCTACAGTAAATTAGTGGGAATATATTTGCTGTACCCTTTGCCTGTCTGTACAGCACCCATTTTGGGAACCACTGGTCTAATAAATGTCGTATAAATAGCGGTATTTAAAATTTTATTAAGGTATGCAAAAGTAATCACCCTTTCTATAACATCTTCTATATTAAACCACAAATATTAAGCAAATGCAGTTCAATTCACTTTTGAGCCTCCATAACAAAAGATATTTAATATGTGTAATTTTATTGTATTCCTACCTTGTATTAAGATGGTTTACTTTACTTAATATAGGAACCATATGAACAATATGAACTACAGTACAACTGTCCAGCCCACAGTGATAATAAAGCATTTGTAAGGAATTTTTGATTGTTCTGCAAAATATTAGAAAATATAATTATCTTGTTTACTAAGATAAGTTTTCTATTACACAGTGGTAAAGAAATCATATGGTTTAATGCTGCAGCATTTAAATATAATTTAAGGTATGCAAAAATAATCATCCTGTCTAGCACATATTCTTTATTTAACCAAAAATATAAAGCAAATGCAATTCAATACACTTCTGAGTCCGCATAACAACTGTGCAACCTCCATCGGCTTAAGGGTTCAAAACCACAGACTAGCTGGATGAATGGATCTCTTTTTAATGTTGCGAACTGGAGACCCATACGCGTACCCATTCTATATATACACACACACTCATATATGTATATACAGATAAATACATATACACACACGTGTGTGTGTGTGTGTGTGTGTGTGTGTGTGTGTGTATGTATGTATTTATGCAGCAATATCATGTGTCTATGTAGTGAAATGCTCTTCAGAGGAACTATGCTTGCTGATGGGGTAGTGTTTTTGCACACTCTAGTGGCACAACATTGTAACCTCTACACCAACAGGGCTTCTCATGAACTATGTGTCTTTTGTTTTCACAGGCTGAACTATAAATCCAACTGAGATCAGTGAGAATGAATGCAGGGGATAGGATGGTTAAGGTGATGCATCTGATATAAAGTGGCTAAGTAGAGATGTCCATACAGTGTTTTTTGGCTATACAAATATACCAGAAATATACCAACCAACACATTCCTCCTACCTTATGCTCCATTTTCATGCCTGGGGACACTCTCGTGCCTGTTCAATTGCCAATGCATTAGTTTGCAAATATGTGATGTCCTCATGCAGATAATTTTGGTAAGTTTAAATATTTACAAACATTTTAAATTTGAAATGAATCACACATGATTGTTTTTAACACATCGTTATCAATGATTGATCACACAAGTTATTTGTACAGTACATATTTCACTACTTTTTTTTACATTCCATCTCCAGAATCTTAACAGCAATATATTTTGGTAGCATTTGAACCTTTAAGTGTTTTTTGGGCTAATTGATTATACTGAGTTTTTGAGTGGCAAACTCCATAATTGTCCACTGGTTACAGTGAAATTTCTTCACATATGTGTCACATATGTGAGATGTGTTGCAAAATGATTGAAGTTTCTAGGACCTTCGATTGAAGTTTGAGAGTTTTTGAAAGTAGTGCAGTATAACTCAAATTTTGATTACTAGAAAAAGGAAACCCATCTTCAGTTAACTAACAGGTCAACATTTATACCCTTAGTAGATCTGTATATGGACTATTAACAGGTAAGTATGTGACTTGACAGCAGGTAAGTCTATGAGATTAGTAAACTAGTAATCAAAGGATAAATAGGTAAATGATGCTAACATGTTCTCTTCTTATTTACAGGTTAACAGCTTGTTCCGGGGAACACATGGAGGCAAAGGTCAGATATCTAAAAGAAAAGAAAAAAGGTATGATGTGGCTAAAAGGAGACACTCAGTATACAGTGGCTAAGTTGAGACATCCAACATGGAATTACTATGTTGTGCTGTCCATTTTAAAGTGGCTAAACCGGGACATCAAGTCCAAAGTTGAGATGTCCAATACAGTGTAGCTGTTGAGTATATAGTGACTAAATGTAAGTAATATATTAGGGAGTGGTTATGGTTAGGGTTAGGAGTTTCCGTATCCCATGGACCTTCCTGCAAGTCAAGTCAAGTCAATTTTATTTGTATAGCGCCAAATCATAACAAAAGTTATCTCAAGACACATTCACATAGAGCAGGTCTAGACCATACTCTTTAAAATATTATTTACAGAGACCCAACAGTTCCCACCATGAGCAAGCACTTGGTGACAGTGGTGAGAAAAGACTCCCTTTTAACAGGTAGAAACCTGGAGCAGAACCAGGCTCTGGGTGGGCAGCCATCTGCATCGACCGAGTTGGGTTGAAAGGGGAGGAGAGAGGGGGAGAGGGGAGACAGAACAAGAGGAAAGAAAACAAATCAGACTAATAATAATAACAACTGCAGCAGTGAGTGTGGAGCAGGAACATGGGGGCAGTAGATGGCCGGCAATCACAGATCCAGAATCTACAGCTCCAGAGGCGGAAATACCTGCAGAAAGTGAAAAGGCAAAAAAGCACAGAAAGCACAGGAACTACCGGGAAGAAATGGAGTTGGTAACGTGCATTAGTGTGATAGGAATGGAGAGGAGGAGAGAGAAGCTCAGTGTGTCATAGGAAATCCCCGGCAGTCTAAGCCTATAACAGCATAACTAAGGGATGGTTCAGGACTCACCTGAGCCAGCCCTAACTATAAGCTTTATCAAAAAGGAACGTTTTTAGCATACTCTTAAACGAAGAGAGGGTGTCTGCCTCCCGAACCCAAATTAGGAGCTGACTCCACAGAACAGGAGCTTGATAAATAAAGGCTCTTAGGTACCACAAGTAACCCTGCATTCTGTAAGCGTAGTGCTCTATTGGGGTAATACGGTACTATCAGCTCTTTAAGATATGATGGTGCCTGACCAATAAGAGCTTTGTAAGTGAGGAGGACGATTTTAAATTCTATTCTAGATTTCACAGGGAGCCAGTGCAGAGAAGCTAATTTTGGAGAAATATGTTCTCTTTTGCTAGTTCCTGTCAGTACACGTGCAGCCGCATTGTGGATCAGCTGGAGAGTCTTTAGAGACTTATCGGGGCACCCTGATAATAAAGAATTACAATAATCCAACCTAGAAGTAACAAATGCATGAACTAGTTTTTTTTGCATCTTTTTGAGACAGGATATGCCTGATTTTTATAATGTTACGTAAGTGGAAGAAGACAGTCCTTGAAGTCTGTTTTATATGGACATTAAGGACATGTCCTGATCAAAGATTACTCCTAGATTCCTTACAGCGGTACTAGAGGCCAGGGCAATGCCATCTAGAGTAACTATATCTATACATAGTGCGTCTCGCAGGTGTTTAGGACCCAGAACAATAACTTCAGTTTTGTCTGAGTTTAACAGCAGAAACTTGCAGGTCATCCGGTCTTTTATGTCCTTAATACATGCCTGAAGCTTGGCTAACTTACCGGTTTCATCTGGCTTTATCGATAAGTATAATTGAGTATCATCTGCATAGCAGTGAAAGTTTATGGAGTGTTTCCTAATCATTTTGCCTAAAGGAAGCATATACAAGGTAAATAAAAGTGGTCCAAGCACTGAACCTTGTGGAACTCCGTGACTAACTTCCGTGTGCACGGAGGATTCATCATTTACATGGACAAACTGAAATCTATCTGATAAATACGACTGAAACCAGCTTAGTGCGGGTCCTTTGACGCTAATCAAATGCTCCAGTCTCTGTAATAGGATACAATGGTCAATGGTATCGAAAGCAGCACTAAGATCTAACAGAACAAGTACAGAGACAAATCCTTTGTCTGACGCAATCAAAAGGTAATTTGTCACATTCACCAGTGCTGTCTCTGTGCTATGATGCTCTCTAAATCCTGACTGAAAATCCTCAAATAAACTATTGCTGTTTAGAAAGTCACATAACTGATTAATGACCACTTTCTCAAGGATTTTGGAGAGAAAGGGAAGGTTAGATATAGGTCTATAATTGGCCAAAACCCCTGGATCAAGCGTAGGCTTTTTAAGAAGAGGTTTAATTACAGCTACTTTGAAGGACTCTGGTACATAGCCTGTTGATAAAGACAGATTGATCATGTCTCGTAAAGAAGTGCTAACTAAGGGTAAAACTTCTTTAAGCAGCCTAGTTGGGATGGGGTCTAAGCAGGTTGTTGGTTTAGACGAAAAAATCATTGAAGTTAGTTGGTAAAGGTCAGTTGGAGAAAAACAGTCTAAATACAAATCTTGTTCTATAGCTGCTTCTGAGGTTCCTGAGGTTCCTGTACTCGAAGATATATCTGAACTGGCTGAGAGCACAAGAAGATTAATTTTTTCTCTAATAGTTAGAATTTTATCATCAAAGAAGCTCATGAAGTTATTACTACTGAGAGCTCTAGGAATACATGGCTCAACAGAGCTCTGACTCTGTGTCAGCCTGGCTACAGTGCTGAAAAGAAACCTAGGGTTGTTCTTATGTTCCTCTATTAGTGAGGAGTAATAGGCTCCTCTGGCATTACGGAGGGCCTTCCTGTATATTCTAAGACTATCTTGCCAAACTAAATGAGATTCCTCCAGTTTGGTGGAACGCTATTTCTTTTCTAATTTTCGCGATGTTTCTTTTAATTTGCGGGTTAAGGAGTTATACCATGGAGCTACCCTCTTTTGTTTTTTTTATTATCTTCTTTTTGATAGAGGCAGTAGAATTGAGAGTCGTTAGCAGCGAGCCTGCAGCACTATCAACCAGATGATCAATTTGGGAGGGACTAAAGTTAGCATAGGAGTCCTCCGTTATTTTGAGACATGGCATTGAATTAAATGCCGATGGAATCACTTCTTTAAATTTAGCTACAGCACTATCAGACAGGCATCTACTGAAGGAATGTTTGCCTAATGGCCTGTAGTCCAGTAATATAAATTCAAAAGTTATTAAATAATGGTCTGATAAGACAGGATTTTGTGGGAAGACTATTAAATCTTCAATTTCGATTCCATATGACAGAACAAGATCGAGTGGGTTTGTTTACACTCTGACAGAAACCAATCAGATCTAATAGTGAGATAAACGCAGAACTA
This sequence comes from Lateolabrax maculatus, assembly GCA_031216445.1. NCBI lineage: Eukaryota > Metazoa > Chordata > Actinopteri > Acropomatiformes > Lateolabracidae > Lateolabrax > Lateolabrax maculatus. The sequence continues at coordinate 29,005,405 of CM062213.1, read as the reverse complement.
AGGCTATCATTAGAGATCGACAGAGATCTAATGTTTAGGAGTTCACATTTAATTCTCTTATTTGGTTGTACCACTACACTGGTAGTTTTAATTTTTATTAAGTTTTTACGAGTAACTCCTCTTCTGTTTGAATTTGAATTAATTAATGGAAGTGGTCGGGCGACAGACACAGTCTCTATGGGGTTTTTTACGGGGTTTTGGGTGGGTAACCGCTCTAATGGAAGCGCAGAGAAGCGTGTAGGACTGCAGCTCTGCTTCCTGGTCTGAACTCTGTATTGTCACGGTGTGGGTCCACTAATAAACTTGGTCAAATTCCTCGCTATGAGAGCTGCACCATCCAAAGTAGGATGAATGCCGTCTCTCCTCATCAGACCAGGTCTTCCCCAGAATGTGGTCCAATTATTTACGAAACCCACATCGTTTGCTGGACACTGCCTCGACAACCAGCAGTTGAGCGACGACATGCGGCTATACATGTCATCACTGGTCAAATTTGGCAGGGGTCCACAGAAAACTACGGAGTCCGACATTGTCTTTGCATAGTTACACACCAACTCTACACACTGACACACCTAACTATGGCCGCTGGTGTCGCTAATTTTGAGGATTGAGCTGCCAATTATGAGAATTGGTTTCTCTGCGGGTGAGTCGCTGAGGGGGGAGAATCTGTTCGAAACATGAAGGGGTTGGTGGTGAACCGTGGGTCTCTGCTTGGGACTATGCCTCATTCAACCTGACTTCCCGGCTGCTCGGGAGCTGCTGGGGGACGGCTAGCAGGAGCTGCACTAGGTCGGTCCTAGGTGGGTCCGCACCGACTACAGGGGGCTGGCTAGCTACAGCTAAAGGCTGGGTATCCATGGTGAGGAGCCGGGCTTCTAGTTTGCTAAGCGTCTCCTCCAATGCTACAAATAAACTACATTTAATACATAAACCTTAATCACTAAAGGACGCAGAGGAGTAACTAAACGTGACAGACAGAGCAGGAGAGGCAGAGGTAGAGAGAGAAGCCATCGCTAGCAGAGGAGCTACAGAAGCTAACAGAACTGAACAGCAAAAAGAAGGCTGTGAGATTAACGAAAAGTCGCTAAAAAGGGAGAAAACTGTGAGTGTTTTAAGACTAGTGTTTAAATGAACAGTGGGTAGTTAGATGCTGCGGTGGAGAATATAACAAGGTTAACTCTGTTGAGTGAGAGCAGCAAAAACACTCAGTACAGAGGCACCACCAACCAGAAATGATATGATACGCTTACCGCAGTACGTCAGCACCATCTGCGTCATTCGGTTTAAGGCAAGGCACAGGCCAGTGCATGTAACTCAAAGTGTTCCCGGATGTATGAACTTTGACCCAATAAATGGACTTCTGTGCATGTGGGTGACGAGCAGAGATACATGTATACACCCCAAATGGTGGTTGAGTGAATCAGTTGGTTTCCCTCTTCAGTGGGTTGCAGCAAGGCCAGGATGAACAGTCGGTCCAGGGCATAGAAATAAAGATGTCCCAGGATCGGACATAAAGAATAACTAAAGGAATGAATGAATAAATGGAGAGTAATATTGAATACAGTTACCAAATTAAGCAAGCAAACAGCTGAAGTAAATTAATCTTTAAATGGAAAGCTGTATGGCTATTGATATGGTGAAGGGAGTATGTGACTTTTTAAAGAGGACCGGTGAACGCAAAGGGACTAATTCAAATTTTTTAAACTAAACTTAAAATAAAGAGTAAACTGAAATTCTTTGCCTCCTTTTGCACTGTCGCCTTCGATGTTGGCAGGAACTCAAACCAGTGTCACCTCTGTCCGGTGTTCACGGCTCCACCAGCGGTGTTACAGGCTGGAGTGCAGTAGTTGCAGAGTGGTGTCATTAAAGTTACCTCAGAGGGTCAAAAGCGATTTTATGTCCTGTTGTTAATGTCATTTGTCATGAAAAGACACTGGGTTTCACAGGGCTCCAAGGGTAACTGCTCTGTAAGGTGTTGATCCAACACTTTTACAGCAGAAGAGTGGACTTAAGCAGCTGTCACACTACATGATTTTCAAAGTTGTCAGATCGCTGTGCTGTTCTCACTACACAAGTTTCTGCCTTGCAATCTTGAATCTTGAAGTCATTGTCGTTTCCACACTGCATGATTGACCAGCAACCTGGGGTCACACGTTACAAGAAACACACAGATTTTTTTCCTTCCAAAATATTAATAATGATGTCACTGCAGCAAATGTGAAAAACTAAAAACTGTGGTTATAAACTTGAGGACAGAGGAAACTCTCCAGGGAAATTTTTTTAGACAGCTTTGATGGAGCTCAGGATATATCAGGGGGAGTCTGCTTTAATCCAAACAGTTTCACTGTATGAACCTTGGCTGTGTGTGTGTAGAAGAACACAGCATATTAATGAACATTAGATCTTGACCGATCCTGACGGCCTTTCTAGAAATTTAAATGATTAATAAAGTTACGCTGCTGTGTCCCTTGCATTAATGCACACAGTCTCGTGGAGATGCTACGGTGGAATTGCACGTTTTAGAGAATATCACTTATATTTTCCTTATTAATGACGTATTATTTCACCCATTTGTAACCCACCTGCTATTAACCTGAATGTTAATGTTTGTGACCCTGGGTGCCCGCGGACATAACTGCAAATCAGTGCATCACAATTTTTAATTTGCAGCGAAACAAACAAAGAAGAGAAAGAAAAGAATGTGAGTCAGAGCATGGATTTGGATACACAGGCAGCAAGAACTGTATGTTCTTCAGAGAGAGTTGGAGGTAAATAAATATTTTTGAAATGATAACATATAGCTGCCTGCTGGTTTTGTGGTTCAGCAACACAACAAGGTTACAAATACCGAAAAGCCTGTATGCTGATGCATTCTGGTAGATATTATACCCCTCCGTACAAATAGATGCATGATAAGCGCTTCACACATATCGGTCGAGCGCCGATTTATAAGCAAACCCTGATTCGACCCCCAGCATGGGGCTTTTGTCGGCAATGTCCAAAAACTGTTGGTGAGTGGGAAAATCCGGGTTATAATCATCTAGTGTGAACTGGGGAATATTTTTAAATAATGTTGATTCCAATCTCTCAGCAGGGTTTTCTAGAATAACGGTCCTGGTCAACATAGGCAAAAACACCTTTTAGAGGTCAGAGGCTAGTTCTGTAAATTGTAAATGTTTGGGAGCAAATTGTCACCTAATATGCAGGCAGCTGATGTCAATTATTAATATAGAGCCAAATCATAACAAAAGTTATCTCAAGTAACTTTTCACATAGAGCAGGTCTGGAGGTCTGGTCTCTTTAACGCAACAATTCCCACCATGAGCAGCACTATGCAACAGTGGCGAAGAAAAACTCAGTTTTAAAATTTTAGGAAAAGTCAGGAACGGAGAAATGCAGGGTTTTTATTTTAACAGTTACATGCATTTGAAAAGGTGAGGAGGTATACTGTACAAAAATGTTTCTTCTACGCCTCACAATTCATGAGTTATCAGCCAAAATGTAAAACCCTTAATAACAGTCCACATGGTGGCACTATTGAATACATGCTTTAATAAGTTCAGCACATCTACATGGGGACTCCTGTGTATCCAGTATGATTATTTTAGCATGTATAGTATTTGAGATATTATTGAGTATATGCACTCTCCCATAGAGAGGCATTCACAGTCTGCCGCCTCGGCGTGTTGGTGCAGGTTCTTTTTTTTATTATTTTGTATGTAAACACAGAGCCAACAGGTCTGTAGATGATGCAGTAAACTCTCCCAGCTGAGCGTGCCTGAAACCACCTGCAGGTGGATCACAGACGTCCTGTCTGACAGGAGTCAGCACGTGAAGCTGCGGAAACATGTGTCTGACTCCCGGACCATCAGCATCGGTTCCCCTCAGGGCTGCGTTCTTTCCCCTCTACTCTTCCCCCTGTACACCAACAGCTGCACCTCCAGTCAGCAGTCTGTCAAGTTCCTGAACTTCGCAGACGACACCACCCTCATCGGGCTCATCTCTGGTGGCGATGTGGTGTTACAAAACCTTCCTCTGCGTCATCGTAAAATCATGAATGAATTGGCCAAAAGCCAGGACGGGTGGACTTCAATGGGAGAGTTTCTTTATAAGGGAAACGTGGTGAAAAGATGACACCTGATTGACTTGTTTAAAAATCTATTTACCCGTTTAAAATAAAAAAAAATCACAGACCCAACCTCCTAAGGGCTGGACAGATATTTTAAAAATCCCATTTACCTCAGTGTGTAACCCTCAAGCTTGTGATCAATATCGTCATCTTAAAACCGAAGAATTATAAGAAGAAGAAAAATAAGTACTCGTACTGACAGTGAAAAGAAAACAGAGAAACATAACCTTATCTCTATGCTGGGTTGAATTTAAATTAATTTGATAAGTAATAAAAGATGAGTAACATGACGTGTTCATACGTTTTTATTTGTCTCACATTATTATGTTGTATACAATCTTTAAACATTTCTAAAGAACACATGGTATGGTGGAAAGAATCAGCTCTTTGATTCCTTATACATCATTGATATTTTTTCACAAAACACAATACCTTCTCATAATTCTTCTTGGATATTTACAAAGATATTGAATGGCACTTGAGGGCCAAGTATTCCACATTAGTGTGGACAAAATTAAAGGGTGACCGATCTCTTCTCGTAAAAGCCTCGTGGTTAACCATAGCTAGAACAATGTACTTGGGCATCGTTCCCAAAAAGATATTCTCTTGGTTACATATTTGTGAATTTTCAGGGATGGAGAAGTTTTCACAGTAACGCAGGATAAGGGGTCGAGAGCGTTGCTGGATTGTGATCAGTCTATCTACCAGAATAACGTTGCATTCACTGAATACAGAATTCAGAGGTTAATTGATGGGACTCACGGGGGCATCATCATCCAGATCTGTGCAGTCAGCGTTGGTAATTTTCACCCGTAGGTGAAGCAAGGTATTGTTCAAATCAATTTTCACCGTCTCCGGGAATAAAAAACTTTATAGGTCTGTTGTGTGTAATGGCAGCTAAAGGTAAAACTTCTGTGTACAGCTTGGTCTCAGTAGAGAGCTGCGTCATGGGGCCCAAAAATAAATCAAGCTCAGCCATGCTGCATTTGGCCGATTTGTGATGTAAAAGAGCCATCTCCCTTTATCCTAAAAGAAATCTCTGCTGTCAAAGACTTCCTTCCTTTGGCAGGACTTTTACTGAATGATTGTCTCTTTTCAGTGCGCCAGCGTTTTTTAGATCCCTCTGAAATGTGTTGCCCCAGAGGTCTCTTCCTTGCTCTCCTTGCTAAAACCATCATACCACCTGATCCTTCCTGAGAGCTATTTTATCTACAGCGTGGCTTATCACCTCTGAGCTGTTTTTAGCGGTTGATTTTAAGATGAGGTTTAGCTGTGGCAAAACCCCTTTTCATCTGGCGTGATACAAAGTGAAATAATCTTTAAAATATAGACCCTATCGCCCTCCCGTACATAACAGGCGAGCAGTAAAAACTGGGGAGAGTGCCCCCTGCTTGATTTTCATAATAGCTTACAAAGCGGTGAGGATCTTGCTGCATCATTTCACCAGGGAGGAGTTTTTTGCGGGTCTAAAATTAAGTTTTAGTCAAAGGTAAAATTTACAGGTGATCTGTTTTAATCTCAATATGAATGTTTTCAGTGTGTTTCTTTGACATAGGCGAGGTTGGAAGGCTGTGTGACTATTTTGCCGTATGACCCCTGTATTCCACCGGTTTTCAAGAGAGGAGCGTGAGCGTCACCTATCCTCTGATGAAGTACCACGTCGCTATAACAGAAAAGTTGATAATTACCTGCATTATATCAGCGGGGTAGGGAGCCATCCTCTCTTCAAACTTGAATCGTTCATCCGGCTTCGTCCCCAACATGTAAGCCGAGGGGGGTAAAACGCGAATGATAACTTTTGAAGATCTTTTGACTGTGGCTAAAAATTACGTTATTGTCGGATCCTATATTTCTATGAAAGGCATTCACCTCCGTCTGGAGCTGATTCATATCGACATAATAACTGCCTCTAATCTTTTGACGTTGGACCTCGTTCTCGATATCTGGGTCTTTGGGTTTTTTCCTCCAATCAAAGTACCCCTACTCTATCGTGAAGTTAAACCAAGTGTGCTGGAATAAAAACTCTGTCAAGGCTACCTGCCACGCACCCTCTAAATCAATATGTTGTGCTAAATCCACATGGTAACTGGAACTTGTATTATTTTTGAATACATAGAGACTAGTGTTGGAGGGTAGGGTGTAAAGTAAAACCCTTCGCCTGAGGTGTGATCCATGATGTACTCATGTCACAAGGGGCAAATGAGTTTTATACATTTTGTAGGTCGCTAGCCTTGACCCAACTGTTGAATTTCTCGGACCAATTTGTCCATTGTACCATCATCTGTTTTTCACCCCAAACAACGCGCTTGTCCAAAACTTTTTCCAATTCATACATCTTATCTCAGGCCATCTTTACTTTTTGCAACTCTGCTTCGTAAATCGTCATAATCGCTAAGTTTGTACACAGGAGACAGTCGCAGTATGCCTTCAGACACCGTTAACACCTCATTGGTAAAACTCTGTTCATGTTTTTTATCAAACACTCCTCTCAGTTTGGAGATTCTCACGAGATCTCCCCATTTAAAATTCATGTTTAACTTTTCTTGGTAGCGGAGGGGAAGTGAACTGTACAGGTTTTGGAAAGCCTGCCTAGGCATTGTGAGGGAAATCTTAGAGCTGGTTCACTCTAACAAGAAGTTTCAGGAGACCGGGATGTCTTACACAGGAATATTTATTGAAGCTCGATCGAGGAGAAAAGGGAAACACCACGTGTGAATCACAGCGTACTGCTACCCAAATCTGAAGATGGTGTCCTGAAGCTCAGTATTTAACCTTCCCCAGAACTGATAAGTGTCGCTATATCCAACTATGGTTATTCCTAACTCAGTCTGTCATGTGTGAGGACTCTATTGGATATCAGATCCAAACAGGGAAAGACATCAACCATTGCTGTCCTAGCAACAGCATAGCCTCTCTACAGTCTCTCTTATCCAGCGTCAACAACCAGGCACCAGCCTGTTGTGTCTAACACTGAAAACAGAAGATATCTAGCAGACCTTGGTCTACCAGAGGCCAGAGCCAACTCGGCCTTGTCAGGCACACAGAGTGAGACAGGCGAACAGAGACAGGCAGTTGACCTGACCTGTGAAGCACTGTCTTAAGTTACCTTTAACCTACAAGAGGGAAGTTTAACATACAAGAAGGAAAATTCCTTCGCAGGCATCATTTTTATACTTTTATGATAGATGTTATTATAGCTTTGAACCAAGTCCTGTAAGACATCTAAGTACCTGTGGGTGTTTTTAGCCTTAAAATACCTCCACATTATATATATATATATATATATATATATATATATATATATATATAACCTTTAAAAACTTTAAATAGTTGCCAAACCAATGTTGTAGACATAATGTAAGATAAAAACATAATCTAGGTGATGTACTCGCTGTTGAAAATACATAGTATGTACAGTTAACACTTGCAAATTTGTAGCATATAAATGCTTATTGGCTAACTTATTTACGTGCACTGTTACTACTTATTAAATTAAAGTAGGTTTTTATTTAAAAAATTGTGTTTTTCAAAGAACACTTATTTATTTATTTATATCCATTGAATATATTAAGTGCTGCTGTATACTCAGTAATTCAGTGCTGTTCTGGTGCTGCTGTTGCTTTGGTCTGAATCTGTAAGATAACCACCCCCCATTCATTTGAATGTAACCAGAGGTTCAAATAACTGTTGCACAGGTGTGCAAGCACAGCAGATAATACCAAATTACGGCGCTATTGCGCACCAACATTTTTGGGACAGCGTTATAACCCGAAGTCAAATAAACCAATATTGGTTTGTGTTAAGTCCAATAAAGAGTGGGTGCTGCTGTTCGCCATTCGTGAAACTACCCAGGAGTCTCTTTGGTTTAGTCTGGCTGAATTGTTTTTGTGGGCACACTGTGCGCGGACCCCTGCGACTGCTGCAAGAGAGATGGCTTGCAGATAGTCATAGCCCCACACACAGCATTTTGATCTAAGTGTGTTCCTTCAGGGAGAGACTACACACTGCGTGTGATCTGGCCCACAGTTCCCTTTCCATTGCACAGTTCAAGATGAAAACAATGTATGATGAAAAAGCTGATGACATCTAATTTAAAATGACACCTGCTGAGCCCAGCTTTTCCCCTTCCTGATTCCTGACTCCTAACCAGGCTGTGCCATGCTGTGCAGTGCAATACCAGTTTGTGCTTTGTTGTGTCCGATTGTGAGCTATCGTGTGTAATGTAAATAGTTGTTAAAAGAGCAGTCTGGCTAGGGTTTTTTTTTTTGTTGGTTCTTGTTTTTTCCTGTTTATGTTAGGGAGATGTCTGTCTTTCTTTTGTTTTCTTTGTGGGGTTAGGTAAGGAAGTTATATTATAGATTGTTTTGGCTCGCTTTGCAAGTGGTTGTTCAATAAACCAATTATTTTGTCTGCCTCTGCTCTGGCAATGGTCATCCTTGAGAGTGGGGAAAGACGGGAGGTTTTTCATGCTACACTCAGGTTTCCCCTAGGCCAGGCGTAACAACGGTTACTGAAGCATAAGGATCACTGGCAAAATAGCTATTATGACGAATGTGCCAATGTTAATCAGTTATGTAACTTTAAATAGTTTACATTACAACTAGTTTACATTTTTTCTCTGGTTTTAGGATTTTTATCCATTCAAATATCCAAGAAGCAAGCCACATCAAGTAATCACTTTAGTATTCCACCATCTTCAAAGAAATGCTGGATAGAACCTGAAAATATGTGTGTATTCACGGAAAATGTGGCTGCAGGAAGTAGCCTGGCTCCAAACAGATGACAATGACTGCACAGAGATGTGGTGCAGAATATGTCGTGAAAATCCCAATGTCGCGGATAAAGGCAGGCTTGGAGTTAATGTGTGGAGTGCATATATTTCACAAGAAGGGGGGGACCCGCATTGCACAGGCAATCAGTTCAGAATTGAGTGAAAAGCTGAAGGCAGCTGAATTTTGCGGTGTGCTCTTTGATGAAGTAGGAGACATAATAGAAGTGGAGCTGGGAATTGTGCACATTGTGTCTGTGTCCAGCAGTTTACCTTTTTTTTGGGGGGGGGGATTAATTAATTTGGGTGTCAATCAAATGGCCCAGGACATGGTGAACAGGCTTTTGCAACTCTTCCATGCTTGTGGTTGAGGGGATGATCGGAAGACAAAGTTGGCCTCGGTGTGCACAGACGGAGCTGCAGTCAACGTTTACTATGGGGTCTTTCCTAAATTGTGTCAGATGGTGAATATTCTGTGTACCGCCCACACCCTTGAGAACTGCGCCAAGTCAGCTGATCACGGTTCCACACTGAGACATTTAATCGTTCTGTCAAGTTGCTAAGCTTTTGTTTACAGAAAGGGGGTACAAAAATAACAGAACAACTAAAGAAGATATGTGATGAGAATGGCATTGCCTTTGTGAAACTAGAAAGGTTTTGCAACATTAGATGGTCTGCATGGAGAGAAGAGACTGTTAAAAATATGGAGGCTTTTACCTGCTATTCAAATTCAAGCGGCTACAGGTGATGACAGTGACCTAAAACTTATCTGCACAGAGCGTTTTTGGTGTTTCCTAGGCAACATGCTTCACACTGAAAACATTTTACAGTTCACCTCACCCAGGTTTTCAGCAAGCTAATTTGACTACTAGTGAAGACAAGCAATAGTTACTCCAACATTCAGATGTGCCTTCTTCCATCCACTTAACATTGTAAAAATCAAGCACATCCTGTCTCAAAAAGACTGAATTATTGGGCTGCCCCAATAAGTCTCTATAGACTCTCCAGCTGATCCAGAATACGGCTGCACATGTACTGACAGGAATTAGCAAAGGAGAACATATTTCTCCAATATTAGCTTCTCTGCACTGGCTCCGTGTAAAATCCAGAATGGAATTTAAAATCTTTCTCACCTACAAAGCTCTTAATGGTCAGGCACTGCGCTCACAGAATGCAGGGTTACATGTGGTTCCTATAGTTTCTAAAAGTAGAACGGGAGCTAAAACCTTAAATTATCAAGCTCCTCTCCAGTGGAATCAGCTCCCAGTTTGGGTTCAGGAGGCAGACACCCTCTCCTCATTTAAGAGTCTTTTAAAGTTAGGGCTGGCTCAGGTGAGCCCTGAACCATCCCTTAGTTATGCTGTTATAGGCTTACACTGCCAGGGGATTTCACATGAGCTTCTCTCTCCTCCTCTTCCTCTCTATCCATACGCATTCTTATCCCACTAATACATGTTACTAACTTCAACATCTTCCCGGTAGTTTTTGTGCTTTTTCACCTTCTCACTTTCTGCAGGTATTTCTGCCTCTGGAGCTGTAGAGTCTGGATCTGTGACTGTGGGCCATCTACTGCCCCCATGTTCCTGCTCCACACTCACTGCTGCAGTTGTTGTTGTTGTTATTGTTATTATTATTATTAGTCTGATTTTTATGTTGTCTCTCCTCCTGCTCTCTCTCCCCTATACCCTTCTCCCTTCCCCTTCCAACCCAACTGGGTCGATGCAGATGGCCACCCACCCATAGCCTGGTTCTGCTCGAGGTTTCTACCTGTTTAAAAGGGAGTTTTTCCTTGCCGCTGTCTAGAAGTGCTGCTCATTGTGGGAACTGTTGGGTCTCTGTAAACAATAATTTTAAAGAGTACTGATTAGATTGCACAACTTAACAACGTCATTTATCTTGAAACAGAGTTAAAATTAATGTAAAATCTGTACCATTTCTGTAGTGACAAAGTACTATATCACAGTGTGGCTTTGTGCTTGCTAACATTACCATGCAATTGAGAACACAGTGGGCGATGGCTGGCACCAAAATTCCAGGACATGAATTCCAGTAGTGCCTGGACCATCCTGTTAAAATATCGACATATAACATACTTTACGTGTTTGTACAGGATGTTTTGCAAGATGTGTGCATTTACCTACTACTTTACACAACATGGTCACAGCACTGTCCACTAGGCAAATCTCCAGGCTGTTTGCACGTAAACAGGACCATGATGCACTTGGAAAGGTAATAATAATATTACTCAATGTGACTCAATGGCCCACTTACAATTTGCTTCACATTTTACTTAAACAATGTTACACGTGCTACACGAAATAGACGTGTCAGCATTTAAACAACCTTGAAAACCGTAACAAACCTAAGTGGAAAATTACATCTAAATAGATTTACTACCTGGTTACACGTGGAATTATGAAATAAAAGTCCCCTGAAATAAATAAAAGCAGTCTATTTTGGAAATGTCATTTTTAAAATAAAAACCTATATATTTGTGTTGAACTATATTGATTCATGTTATATTTACATTTATTTATATATTTATTGCCTGATTTATTTATTTCAGGATTCATTTCATAGCCTTTCCATATGTATTTATTTATTTCTGTAGTTATTTATTTAATATTGACTAAAATAGCATTCCATATCTGAAACCAGAAAAGGTTCCAGTGTGGTGTCATCACTGGTGCTTTTATTTAAGGGTTAAACATATTTGAATTTCAATATTTGAGCAGTTGCGGTAAGCATTGATCAAAATGCAAACCAAACTGAAGCCATCCACCACCAAAATTCAAAACACAAGATTTGAACTCCCAAATTACTTGGCAGGCTGTTTAATAGAATGACTAATAAAAACAATGATAATTTAATTAAGAGTCATTCTCTTAAAGTAAGTGATAGAACTTCCCTGTTGGCTGTAACTATTTCCATTATAAATTAACTTGTATCAATAAATTTCAAGAACCAAGATTTATTCTTAATTAATTTCAAGATATCAACTTTGCAGAAAAGGGTTGATAGTATTTCAGCTGATTGGCTAAACATTTTTTACCAGTTATAAGAAAATAAAACTCCTAGGACTTTTTGCAGTGAAAATCAGGAATCAGAATTGATAATGACACGTTCTGATGAGCATATGACATGCCCACAATAATCATGCGTAGTAGTAGTATTAGTTTCTTCCCAGTGTGTTTGTGATTGTCTTTGTCCAGAAGGGGGCAGTGTTGCTCCATGTCACACAGCCAAGAGACAGCAGAGGACCCAACATGCCTGGCCCTAGGTGAAGCATGGAGGCTTCATGTGTTCATCAGGCTGGAACGATAGGCAGGGAATGATGTGTACTTTACTACAGTTTATGTGGCACGTTGCATCGAGAAAAATATAGTTATTGTTTAGATGTTTGTGTTGTTGTCCTTCCAGCTGTTAGCTAAGAGGCTGGGCACCCATTAGTCTCTGTGCATGTGCATTTTTTGAGTGTGTGTGTGTGTGTGTGAATGGATGGGAATGCAAAATCATTCAAAAATATAACTTTGTGGATTAACTTTATCCAGCTAGTATGTCTGAGTGAAAATAAAGTGGAAATGTTTTAACATACATCTGTTGATGTATGTGTAACTAACAAGGATGCAAGTAAGAATAATCCTTACGTACACCATCAAAAGTCTGACTATGTCATACATTTAATTATCCAACATGCGTTCTATTATTTTAATAAGCAAATTCTACTATAAATTCCAAAGCATAAACAACAACTTGCAAGAGAAAAAAAATAACTGTCAAATGATAAAAGAAACAACTGCTAATAAAAGATAAAAATTAAAATAATAATAAAAACTTGTTCCAATTCTATACTATGTGCTGAGAGTAAACAGTATGATCTACCAGGGGGAAGATTTTAGTTATCCACTAGGTGTAGAAACTTGAGGATGTCTTCAACTCTCTTCCTGGTCAAAAACTGGGATGCAGCAGCATTATGGACATAATAATCTAACCCAGATCATGCCATGCCATGACACTGTGCTGTAGCCACTTATCAGCAGCACTGCTAAGAAGACTCTCATTTCATTATGGAGGGACATTGTGGTTGCGATGCAAATAGGTTGCTCTGGTCACACAGGTACAGCACAGTGCCACGGCGTCGCATGATTTGGGAAAATGATGATGCTGAGTGCCCCATCTACTGACCAGGAAGGTTTCCAGAGTGAGCAGCATGTCTGCATGAATGACACAATGATCCCCTACTGTGGTAAACATCAAAATGTTTAGATAATATTATAATAAACAGAATTGCTGGTGGAAGTAGTGTGTGTGTCTGTGTGTGTGTGTGTGTGTGTGTGTGTGTGTGTGTGTGTGTGTGTTGAGACACCACAAAAAGGAACAGAGGTCATTAGTTAATCAGAATACAGCCATACCCTTAAACCCCATAAAAATGCATGGAAACTCATTGTCATGGAATTACATTTCTTATCATTTCTCCATAAAAACGCATATTTATAATGAATTCGTCCTTAAGTCTATCTGGTCATTAGGTGCATAAATGTTTTTAAACATGTAATCATAGGAACCTGTATCTGCACTAGTGTTTTTGTGAAAAATTATAAAATGAGTAACCCAATGTGACTAACAACTAAATTAAGTATGTTACAGAAATGGCTGTATCTCAAAAACTACAAGGACTTAAATTAAATGTTTGGTACCAATGGCTTCAAAACAACTTCAATTTCAATAACGCGTGCTTTGATCTAGTGTAAGTCCTAATATTTAGCATTCCAAATGAATGTTTGAATGAAATATGTTTGAACTTATTTTTGTGATTAAATAAACCTACCAATTAAAGCATGTTAAATATGTGAAATCAAATATTTTGATTTTATCATGTGTTTTCTACAGCAGCTTTTGTGTTTCCACCTCTAACAGAAAACAAATCTGTAGGGCTTTTACTTAACATACTAAATATAGTTGTTAGTCATTAATGGGTTAATGTGGTAGCTATGCACTGATTGGTAATGCTTGGTTATATATGCACCACGCGTGTGGCCTTGTAGTGTAAAATGTATCAAGTTCATGAAAATGTATTAATCAAGGAATGAATATCATATGCAAGCAGTTATTATTGTGTGAAAGCTTGTAATAATCAGGAGGGGAAGACAAGATTTAACTCATACAGCATACAATTTGTAACCCCTATGTATTCAGTTTGAGGTAAACACACAGTCAGAAATATAATAAGTTTATAAAAAACGCAGTCAGTAGGAACTGAGACATAATGGAGCATATTGTGCATGCAAAGGCTACAAGGACACTATACCAGATAGCCTGAAGAGACGGGGGGCCAAGGAAAGCAAGAGCATCAGGAGGCTTCAGCTAAGTTTTGGGGGGCTTTCTGTACACCTGTACAGTGTCATATACAGAAACCAATCAGATTGAAGTAAACTCTTACTGTTTATGCAAATACTGTATAAACTAATTCTTATTGTATCCAAAACATTCAAAACATGATAATGTTCTATTAGGAGTAAAACATTTATCATCTTCTACTTTGATCATGTATGGGGATACATGATCATTAACTCTTATATTTATATTGAACATTATGAATGTAAATCAAACCTACTTCAAAACCTTAGTGTAACCTTAAGGTAAAACTAGAAACTTGGATCACTTTGATACAGTAAATGGCAAACTCAACGCATATTTTTGCATTTGTAACTCCATAGTTAATTTTATTAAGTCAAATAGAAACCTAGAAACCCACTGTAATTACTTTACACATCATGAGATCAACATCACCCCAAAAAACATGTGACCTGTGAGGCCACAGGTCACATGCACCTACACACAATAGGCCAAAAGTGGAAGAAGGCAGTCCTTGAAGTCTGTTTTATATGAGCATTAAAGGACATGTCCTGATCAAAGGTTACTCCTAGATTCCTTACAGTGGTGCTAGAGGCCAGGGCTATGCCATCTAGAGTAACTATATCTATAGATGGTATTTAGGACCCAGAACAATAACTTCAGTTTTGTCTGAGTTTAACAGCAGAAATTCAGATTCAGATTCAGATTCAACTTTATTGTCATTACCCATGTACACGTACAGAGTAACGAAATGCAGTTTAGCATCTAACCAGAAGTGCAAATAGTAAGTACCAATATACAGATAATAAATAAGTATTTTACAGATAATAAGTTAGCGAAGTGCAAACAGATTCCAAAGTGTTTGAGTGCAGGAGGTCCAGTAGTGCAGTAGTGCTGGTGTAAAGTCTTTAGTCAGTGGGGGGAAATGACGGGTAGATGGGTTTGTGGTGGTGGTGGTTGGGGAGTTGGGGGGGTTTCGTCAACATGGGTTCAGTAAGGACACAGCTCTGGGGAAGAAACTGTTCCTCAGTCTGTTGGTCCTTGTCCGGAAGCACCTGAAGCGCCTGCCTGAGGGCAGGAGGGAGAACAGTCTGTGTGCAGGGTGGGAGGCGTCCTTGAGAATGCTGCGAGCTCGACGCAGACAGCGTTTTCTCTGGATTTCCTCAATGGCTGGAAGTGGAGTTCCTATGATGCGTTGGGCAGTTTTCACCACCCGCTGCAGTCCCTTGCGCTCCGCAACAGAGCAGCTCCCATACCAGACTGTGACACAGTTGGTTAGGATGCTCTCGATCACACAGCGGTAAAAGTTCACCAGGATGGCTGAAGACAGATGGTTTTTCTTCAGTGTCCTCAGGAAGAAGAGGCGCTGGTGAGCTTTCTTGACAAGGCTGGAGGTGTTGGTGGTCCAAGACAGGTCTTCCGAGATGTGGGTCCCCAGGAACTTGAAGCTGGAGACACGCTCAACATCCATCCCATTGATTTGGATGGGCGAGTGCATGCTTCTTTTCTTCTTCCTGAAGTCCACGATGAGCTCCTTGGTTTTGCTGGTGTTTAGGAGCAGGTTATTTTCGGTGCACCATGTGGCCAGGTGCTGTACCTCTTCCCTGTAGGCTGTCTCATCGTTGTTGCTGATGAGACCAATCACCGTGGTGTCGTCTGCGAACTTGATGATGGAGTTGGATCCATGCATAGGTCTGCAGTCGTAGGTGAAGAGGGAGTAGAGGAATGGGCTGAGCACACAGCCCTGTGGCACACCAGTGCTGAGTGAGACAGTGGTGGAGCAGGTGTGACCTGACCTAACATGTTGTGGTCTGTTAGTCAGAAAGTCCATGATCCAGTTGCAGAGGGAGGTGTTGGTGCCCAGGTCTCCAAGTTTAGTGATTAACTTGGAGGGGATGACAGTGTTGAAAGCTGAGCTGAAGTCAGCAAACAGCAATCTCACGTAGGTGTTGGTGTTGTCCAGGTGAGTGAGCACAGAGTGCAGTGCTGTGGAGACATCGTCTGTGCTCCTATTGCTGCGGTAGGCAAACTGGTGTGAAAATTGCTGGTCATCCGGTTTTCTAGTCCTTAATGCAAGTTTGGCTAATTTATCGATTTTATCTGGCTTTATCGATAAGTATAATTGAGTATCATCTGGATAGCAGTGAAAGTTTATGGAGTGTTTCCTAATAATATTGCCTAAAGGAAGCCATATACAAGGTGAATAAAAGTGGTCCAAGCACCAAACCTTGTGGAACTCCGTGACTAACTTCCGCGTGCACAGAGGATTCATCATTTACACGTACAAACTGAAATCTATCTGATAAATATGACTTAAACCAGTTCAGTGCGGGTCCTTTGATGCCAATCAAATGCTTCAGTCTCTGTAATAGGATATGATGGTCAAGAACAAGTACAGAGACAAATCCTTTGTCTGACGCAATCAAAAAGTCATTTGTCACTTTCACCAGTGCTGTCTCTGTGCTATGATGCTCTCTAAATCCTGACTGAAAACTATTGTTGTGTAGAAAGTCACATAACTGATTGACGACCGATTTCTCAAGGATTTTGGAGAGAAAGGAGAGGTTAGATATAGGTCTATAATTGGCTAAAACCCCTGGATCGAGCATAGGCTTCTAAAGAAGAGGTTTAATTACAGCTACTTTAAAGGACTGTGGTACATAGGCTGTTGATAAAGATACAGATTGATCGTGTCTATTAAAGAAGTGCTAACTAAGGGTAGAACTTCTTTAAGCAGCCTAGTTGGGATGGGGTCTAAGAGGCAGGTTGTTGGTTTAGACAAAGAAATCATTGAAGTTAGTTGGTGAGGGTCAATTGGAGAAAAACAGTCTAAATATAAATCTGGTTCTACAGCTGTTTCTGAGATTCCTGTACTTGAAAATATATCTGAACTGGCTGAGAGCACAAGATGATGATTTTTTTCTCTAATAGTTATAATTTTATCATCAAAGAAGCTCATGAAGTTATTACTACTGAGAGCTCTGGGAATACATGGGTCAACAGAGCTCTGACTCTGTGTCAGCCTGGCTACAGTGCTGAAAAGAAACCTGGGGTTTGAGGAGTAATAGGCTCCTCTGGCATTATGGCTTTCCTGTATATTCTAAGACTTCACTTCACTTCTTTAAATTTAGCTACAGCACTATCAGACAGGCATCTACTGAAGGAATGTTTGCTTAATGGCCTGTAGTCCAGTAATATAAATTCAAAAGTTATTAAATAATGGTCTGATAAGACAGGATTTTGTGGGAAGACTATAAAATGTTCAATTTCGATTCCATATGACAGAACAAGATCGAGGGTGTGGTTAAAACAGTGAGTGGGTTTGTTTAAACTCTGACAGAAGCCAATCGAATCTAAAAGTGAGATAAACGCAGAACTAAGGCTATCATTATCGACGTCCACATGAATATTAAAATCCCCTACAATAATGACTTTGTCTGTTTTGAGGACTAAACTTGTTAAAAACTCTGAGAATTCTGCCAAAAATTCAGAATACGGACCAGGAGCGCGGTACACTATGAAAAAAGACTAAGGTGTGTTAAAACTAAGTTTAGGTTTTAGACTCTTCTTTCACAAATCAAAGAACACACTGAGTGTATTACTATGACTAGGAGGAGTGGACTCATTCAGGCTAACATAATCTTCCTGACACAGCCAAGTTTCAGTTAGACAAAATAAATCCATATGATAGTCAGATATCAAATCATAGACTAACACAGCTTTAGACGACAGAGATCTAATGTTTAAGAGTCCACATTTAATTCTTTTATTTGGTTGTGCCACTACATTGGAAGTTTTAATTTTTATTAAGTTTTTACGAGTAACTCCTCTTCTGTTTGAATTTGAATTAATTACTTGAAGTGTTCGGGGGGCAGACACTGTCTCTATGAGTTTTTTTTATGGGGGTTTGGGTGGGTAACCGCTCTAATGGAAGTGCAGAGAAGCGTGTAGGACTGCAGCTCTGCTTCCTGGTCTGAACTCTGTATAGTCACAGTGTGGGACCACTAATAAACTTTCTGGCTATGAGAGCTGCACCATCCAAAGTAGGATGAATGCCGTCTCTCCTCATCAGACCAGGTCTCCAGGTCAAAATGTTTGCTGGACACCACCTCAACAACTAGCGGTTGAATGACGACATGCGGCTATACATGTCATCACTGGTCAGATTTGGCAGGGGTCCAGAGAAAACTATGGAGTCCTACTTTGTCTTTGCATAGTTACACACCGACTCCACATTAATTTTGGTGACTTCCGATTGGCGTAATCAGGATTCATCACCGCCGACGTGAATTACAATTTTACTGTATTTACGTTTATGTTTAGCCAGCAGTTTTAAATACGATTCAACATCGCCCGCTCTGGCCCTAGGGATACACCTAACTATGGCCGCTGGTGTCGCTAATTTCACATTTCTCAGGATTGAGCTGCCAATTACCAGAGTGTGTTTCTCAGCGGGTGAGTCGCTGAGAGGGGAGAATCTGTTCGAAACGTGAAGGGGTTGGTGGTGAACCGTGGGTCTCTGCCTGGGACTATGCCTCCTTCGGACAGTCACCCAGCCGCCCTGACTTCCCGGCTGCTCGGGAGCTGCTGGGGGACGGCTAGCAGGAGCTGCACTGGGTCGGTCTGCACCGACTACAGGGGGCTGGCTAGCTACAGCTAAAGGCTGGCTATCCATGGTGAGGAGCCGGGCTTCTAGTTTGCTAAGCATCTCTTCCAATGCTACAAATAAACTACATTTAATACATAAACCTTTATCGCTAAAGGAGGCAGAGGAGTAACTAAACATGCGACACACCGAGCAGGACAGAGCAGGAGAGGCAGAGGTAGAGAGAGAAGCCATCGCTAGCTGAGTAGCTAAAAGAGGCAACGGAAACTAACAGAACCCAACAGCAACCAAAAGGCTGTGAGATTAGCGAAAAGTCGCTAAAAAAGGGATAAAGCTGTGAGTGTTTTAAGACTAGTGTTAGTTTAAATGTCCAGCATGTAGTTAGCCGCTGCAATGAAGAATATAACAAGGTTAACTCTTTTGAGTGAGAGCAGCAAAAACAAGCAGTACAGAGTTGCCGGCAACCGGAAATGATACGATATGCTTACCTCAGCTCCTTACACTAAGCCATATTGAGCCATGTATTCCCAACGCTCAGTAGTGATAACTTCATGATCTTCTTCAATGATAAAATTCTAACTATTAGAGATAAAACTCATCATCTTGTGCCCTCAACCGGTTAAGGTCTTCAAGCATAGGAACCATATAAACAGCTGTAGAAACAGATATATATTTAGACTGTTTTTCTCCCATTTACCTTCAACAGCTAACTTCAATGATTTCTTCATCTAAACCAACAACCTGCCTCTTACACCCCATCCCAACTTGGCTACTTAAAGAAGTTTTACCCTTAGTAAGCACTTTTTTACAAGACATGATCAATTTGTCTTTATCGTCAGGCTATGTACCATAGTCCTTTAAAGTAGCTATAATTAAACCTCTTCTCTCTAAGATCTTTGAGAAAGCGGTCGCCAATCAGTTATGTGACTTTCAACATAACAATAGTTTATTTGAGGATTTTCAGTCAAGATTTGGAGTGCATCATAGCACAGAGACAGCACTGGTGAAAGTGACAAATGACCTTCTGATGCATCAGACAACTGTAAGGAATCTAGGAGGAACACATGGTGCTTAGGGTGTTATGTGCGCTGCGGTCACTGCGTCATCAAGGGTATGAAAGAATTTTCCTTCATATGTTAAACTTCCCTCTGGGAAGTTCCCTCCCTCTCCCTCTCTATCTGTACGCATTCCTATCCCACTAATACAGGTTACCAACTCCATTTCTTCCTGGTAGTCCTTGTGCTTTCTGTGCTTTTTCGCCTTCTCACTTTCTGCAGGTATTTCCGCCTCTGGAGCTGTAGAGTCTGGATCTGTGATTGCCGGCCGTCTACTGCCCCATGTTCCTGCTCCACACTCACTGCTGCAGTTGTTATTATTATTAGTCTGATTTGTTGTCTCTCCTCCTGTTCTGTCTCCCCTCTCCCCCTCTCTCCTCCCCTTTCAACCCAACTCGGTCGATGCAGATGGCCGCCTACCCAGAGCCTGGTTCTGCTCGAGGTTTCTACCTGTTAAAAGGGAGTTTTTCCTCGCCACTGTCACCAAGTGCTTGCTCATGGTGGGAACTGTTGGGTCTCTGTAAATAATATTTTAAAGAGTATGGTCTAGACCTACTCTATGTGAAAGCATATTGAGATAACTTTTGTTATGATTTGGCGCTATACAAATAAAATTGACTTGACTTGACTTGAAAGGTGATGTTTGTGTGTGTGTGTGCATGTGGACATGGATTTCTCATGTTGTGGGGACATGAATCTAATTACATAGTCACATTATGGGGAAGGTTAAGTACTGGTTATAGTTAGGGTTATGGTAAGTCTCCAGGAAATTATTGTAGTCAATGTAATATCCTCTGAAGTGAAGGAAACACGGCTGTGTGTGTGTGTGTGTGTGTGTGTTCACTTTTCTGTGAGTTTAATTTGAATTTATGCAAACCATGCAAGTAATAAAGATGTTTTTTAAGATTCATTACAAATTCCTAAACAGCTACTTGATCTTACACCAAAATGATATCTCATCAAACATCACCTTTGTAAGATTAATTAAAATAAGGTAAATTACAGAAGCATATTCTCAACAAGGACCTGAGTTGAACGAATTAATATATTATTCAGCTGTAGGATTTTCATTAGACGGCATAAAGAAATGTGAGAAGCAGTGAAGTTTCAAATCATTCAGCCTGCACCTTCCAATTTGAGGATTTTGAATACAGCCTGCTCATGGCTGTACTCCACCATCTATGACAACCAAGCCTTTTGAAATGCAGCATTCCTGAGACACAATGTGATCTGTACTATTGATGAAAGTGTTCATTTCATACACATTCATAAGAAAATCTCATTATATGCTTTAATTAAATATATTTTTCTGAACCTATACACACTCAAACTTGCCCTAATTGACTTTTTTTTCTCAAAAAGATATCAAAGTAAATGAAAGAACAGAAACCTTTCCTGTTGAGTGTTGTAAAGTTAAAAGGTTTGAAAAATCCAGGGCAAACCATTAAAGAGGTTTCATTAACCTTCTGTGTAGTATTTCACTTGCCTGGCATCACCAGACTAATTCACAAATGCATATTAATCTGGAACCTCTCGGTTCATTTTCGATTTCCAAGGGGTATTATTGACGGGCGGAGACAACCGATCAGAGCAATGAAATGTCCTGTCGTATGGTACGTCCTGTCAGAAGTATAGCAAACACATATTTCTTATCAACATAAAGTTTAAGTACAGTTGTTTGTTCTTTTAGAGAATATTTAACGTCCAGTCCGTCAATATTGCGGCTGAAGCTGGCTGGGGAACGCTCCGCATCAGCTTGAGTCCTGATTTAAGAATGTCTATGATTGGGCTGCGTTTTAAATTAACAGGAAGTTTTTTCCACAAATGTGCAGCATAGTGATTTAAAGCTGCTTTACCAATTTACCACCACTACCAGCACCCTGGGCACTACCAGCAGCCCAGACCCATTTGACCTGAGAAACCTGGTGGGAGTATATTTCTTTAACATCTCTACCATATATTTTGGTCCTACTCAATGTATTGATTTATAAACAAGCTTCAGTGCATTAGAATTGATTCTGTGGCTGACAGGAAGCTAGTGTAGTGATTTTAGAATTGGCATGATGTGGTCTGACCTTTTGGTCCCTGTCAGAACTCTAGCAGCTGCATATTGAATATGCTGTAGCTGTTATGGTTGTTTTAGGGGAGTCAACCCTACTATAAATAAAAGCGTGAATGAGTTTCTCGAAGTAGAGACCTTCCAGTAGAGGTCTTAACTTACAGAAGTCTTAAATACATAGTTTAAATCAGTATAAAATTGTCAAATCATATTTCAGTTGCTTTTTGTGTGTGTTGATATAAATGTAACTGATTGTGTTAAATGGGCTATGATATTGTCTGATATCGATAACAAGTCCCTAAATTGAATTGAATCCAAATATTGTATCGTTGTCCAGAGAATCTTATGATATCGTGAAGGAAACTTGTGATTTACTCCCCTAATCTTAACACATCCACAATGTTTTTTTAAGAATGGCAAGTGCCTAAGGTCAGTCAGATCCAAATGCAGTGGACCCAAATATTGAGAGAACGTCAACACTGGCTGCAGCATGATGCTCCACCAATAAACAGGCAGCTGCAGTTAATGAAAGTCGATACAGTATGTACTACAGTGCACTTCACAGTTCACTCTCTGCTGGCCTCAAAATAACACCCCTGTGATGATGATAAAGCACCATAACTAACATGTCTCTCTGTAAAGACCATACTATTTCATTAGAAATTGGCAAAAAAAAACAATTGTTTCAGTTGCCACTTTTCCCATATACACATTTGTAACGTGTGTATAGGAAGGACATTCAATCTGGGGTTCAATGTCTTGCTCAAGGTCACTTCAACATGTGGAAAGGAGGAGTTTGTGTTACCAACCCAATTGCCAACCTACCCTGCAACCTGACCTGGCTGGCTTAAATATTATATGGATTCAGTGTCAATGGATCAAGTACCCACAGCTCTTCACGGACTGGATAGTGGACTCAAAGGCCCTTGAACACATTACATCTCATTTAGTCTTCTTTCTGTGTGAGCTTGCTCAATTTTGATATAACCAGATACTACTCTCTCTCCCCTGTCCCTGGAACGGTGTCAGATTGGCAAAGAGAGGCAAAAGAATGACCAGTCACATCATTTATTCCAGCGTAACATTATCAGTCATGCCATTACATCTAGCATCTAATATCCACAGTGACTACTTGCATCTTGTGGACACATTAATACAGCTTCTGCATCATTATTACATATCCCAGGTGTAAAAATGTTTCTGTAGTGAATAAAGGTCCTTATTTGACAGATGTAATGTTTGTAATTTCTGGTTCATATCCCTGCAGATTCATGTCACTGTTGCCTCTTATGCTCCCATGAAGGATGTTTTAATGAAATTCACAAACTGTCAACACTTTGTCTGGATAATGTAGGTTGAGCATCAGTGAAAAATGCATGAAATGCAGAAAGTTATATACAACAATATCCAGGTATATGTATACTTAATGTCTGACAGCTTCTACACATGCAAATCCTACCATGTTTATACCCTGAGATAAATGGAATGATGTGTATAACCCCTGACTAATTTAACATTCTTGAAATGGCCCATCTGGAAGTCCAAGTGTCTTCAAAAGTGAGAGTTTCTTCTGTTTCATAGACTCTAGCTCTCCAGCTGAAATGCCGCAGTATTGACCCCACTAAGCTCTGCCATGTAAGGAGAGGAAAAAACATGGCAGTCTCAAACCAAATGCTCAGGTCTTCGAAGCGTTTCAAGGGAACTTCACATTTTTAACCTTATTTCAATTTGGTGACCTTTTTGTTGGAGTGGTCACAGATTGGATCCATTCCTGGAAGAGATTGCTTCCTGAATCACAATGTGTGACCATGTCAGGGCAGAGGCTTTGTTCCCCCTCTGTTCTCATAAAAGGTCAGTGTACACTGTATTTTCCTGTATTTTCACCCTCAAATTCACATTCATAATGCATATTTTGCATTAGAAAAAATGCATTTGGGGTCAAGTCAAGTCAATTTTATTTGTATAGCGCCAAATTATAACAAAAGTTATCTCAAGACGCTTTTCACATACAGTAGGTCTAGACCATACTCTTTAAAATATAATTTACAGAGACCAAACAGTTCCCACCATGAGCAAGCACTTGGCGACAGCGGCGAGGAAAAACTCCCTTTTAACAGGTAGAAACCTCGAGCAGAACCAAGCAGTAGACGGCCGGCAATCACAGATCCAGAATCTACAGCTCCAGAGGCGGAAACACCTGCAGAAAGTGAGAAGGCAAAAAAGCACAGAAAGCACAGGAACTACCAGGAAGAAGTGGAGTTAGTAACGTGTGTTAGTGGGATAGGAATGCATACAGATAGAGGGGGAGAGGAGGAGAGATAAGCTCAGTGCATCATAGGAAATCCCCCAGCAGTCTAAGCCTATAACAGCATAACTAAGGGATGGTTCAGTCACTTGAGCCAGCCCTAACTATAAGCTTTATAAAAAAGGAAAATTTTAAGCATACTCTTAAACGAAGAGAGGGTGTCTGCCTCCCGAGGGTGTCGGCCTAGCTCAATTGGAGCTTGGTCTGGTTCTGACCCACCTCTGTACCTTCTTCGGGATCTGGTTCTTGTTCTGGGTCATACTCATAGCATAGCATGGCATAGCTTGTTCATTCTCTATGTCTGTACTGCTACCCTGACTCTGTCTTGCTGCCAATTTTCCACTACTTTTCATTCTTCTACTGTCCTGTCTGTGACGTGAAGCCAATCTCAGAAGCCCTCTTTCTTCTTGTGGTCCCTGGGATCGTCTGGACTCCTGCAGGGAGGTATCACCATCCCCTTCTGGTCCAGATAGTGCCCTCATCGTTCTGTTTGGATCTTTTGCTCTGCAGCAGTGGTTGAGATGAAACCAAACTCTTACCTTCTACTTTTAAGGCTGTTGGGGTTGTTAAAATGCAAAATAGTTTAAGCTATTTATTAACATGTTTTTTTGTAATTTAAATATAACTTACATTATAACCTTTATTTAGTGTGACAGACTCCTCTTTCACTGGCAGTGATTAGAAAGCCAGGGAATAGAATACTTTCCTTAGGTATATCATCTCTTTTTAATTAGTTGGGAAATAGGAAAACTAGAAATAAATTGCAAAACCTAGGGCTCTTACCTTTGAGCTAAACTAAACAAATGGCAACTTAGGACTGAACTAACCCTAACTGACCTAACAAATCACACAAAAACCTTGCATTAAAATGTGTTTTGTATCCAGATTGTATCTAGATATGATTCAATCTGATTACATTTACACCCGGTATTTACATGTTTCCAGTGTCTACATTAAGATCAGATCGAGATCTGATCACTTTGTCCAGCTTAAACAACCGAATTTCACATTTTCCTCTTGTTTGTGTGGGTCCAAAACAACACAACAACCCACCTAGTTCTGCCCAGTTTGTAGTTGTATGTGGATTGAAAATGCAACTGCATTTACACTTGTGTTCAATGTGGTCAAAATGCATCGCTGACAACATCCGGTGGTGGTTTGGCCGATCGGATCACAATCCATCCTCAGGGCATCTTGGGTTACACCTGTACTTTCATGTGGTCCAGCACTATCCAATTGCAATCCGATCACCCAAAATGCATTTTAATGCAAGCTGTAAAGGAGGTCAAAGGTAAGGTATTTACAGACAAAAGGCTAGCCTACACAAACATTCAAGGGATAAAAAACAATTAACTCTACACTACAAAGTAACTTTAATACAATCTAAGATTCAAGTAAAGATTTGTACAAAGTACTCTAGCTCCCAAAAAAACACCAAGTCCCAAAATAATGAGATTTAACATGGATCCTAAATGGGAGACTTCCGGCACACCCACTTGGCCTCTTCTGCTAACCTACTGTCTTAGTATAAGAAGCCATCTTTCCTGGTACTGCATATTTTGGCCAGGGGAGGACTTGCATGGGTCTGTGAAAGAAAAAATATTAAAGAAAGTCAGATAATTATGGAGAGATGGACGAACACATGGTTGGTTGGTTTTGGTCTTTTCATTGGATTTAAAAAACGTAGAGAGCATAGACTTCAGCCATGGCCAATAGTCTAGTCTTCTATGATATGCAAATCTGCAATCACAATGCAAGTCCAATCCACTAACATTGCTTGTTCATGAGTCCAGATCCACTCCAAAATGTAATAGGTTTGTAATAGTAAAGAAATGTGTGACAGAGAGAAACTGTGTAGAAAAAAACAAAGTTGGCCTGCAGATGAGTAGGAAGCAGCAGAGTAAGCAAAGCCTTGGCAGAATAGGCCACGCTATTTAAGTGATTTTACATTGGTGGTTAGTAGAATGAGCTGGTAAGGGCCACTCGACTGACGGCACAGCTCCAACACTGACAATGGGGCTCCAGGTGGGTGTCAGATCATGCTTGACCGTTATATGACCTGCTATAACTGTCAGTTTTTAAAAAAAAAAAAAAAAAGAGTTCTAGTAAGCCCAGAACTTACTGGTATAAATAAACAGGACACAGGTGTAAAGAGAGGGGTGAGTTTGGAAAGTCTCGAGGACACTGGTGTAAATTCCTACAAGAGGAGGACAGACAAATACACCAATTAAATTGGAGGAGAGTGAACTTCTTGGGGGTTTACACCATTGTCTCTGGGCATATTTTTGACAGGTTTTACAGAAAGGCGGAGGTAGTTTCCCCAAGCCACAGGGTATATAAAGAGTGGCTTTTTGAGCTGAAATCAGGTTCTGGGACCTCATTCAAGTTTATTGCTGTTACATGCCTGTACTCAATAAAATCTTCACATCAGATTCTGTCTGACTCTGCTGCATTCTTCTGAGTATTTTTGAGACTCCATTAGGCTAGATAGAAGTGATTTTTGATTAACAGTCGGCAAGAAGACCAGACCCTTTCTGGCCCACATCTGGACCTTTTTGAACCGACAGGTTCTTCCTTGACCCATTCTACACCCTTCCACAAAGATGCATGACAATTGGGCCATTCGTTTTTCACTAAACCTGGTGACTCTTTGGCCGAGGTAATAAAACAATGTTACTATAATATAAAATATTCCCATGATATATCTCTGCCATCAGTATTGTATTTATACTTTGTGATGTTTGTTTATCATCTTAGTTTCAATTTATCATATAGTAACATACATTCTTTTGTACTCAAGAATGAGTTCATCATATTTTTCTCATATCAGTATAATGTCAAAGGACCTTTGCATCCTATCCATAGTCTCTCCAGATAATGTAGGAGAGTAGGTTGAAACACATGACATTAGGATCAACACTCCCAACATGACATTATTGACCAGTGCAAACCATCACAGCATTACCAGCCATTGCCACCAGTTCACCACTATTAAAGTATACTGTTTGTTTTTAACTCAACTCCCTTGTAAAAGAAGTGTCCTCATTAAAGATGTGTCTTTTGTGTACATAAAGGTAGTGAGAATGAGGATTTCAGCGCAGGTAAAATCCCCTCTATTTATCTGCTAAGTGACATCATAACCTCGCAGACGAGCCTGTGGGCTTCAAGTATCACAGCAGCTTTGCTTTCATTTACAATTAACTGACTCAATAAAGATCAACAAGGCAAGCACTTATGATTGAGGCAGAGAATCCATCATTAGAGACAGATGTCTTTTTTTATGTGGCAAACCAAGATGAGAGGCTCAGTGCAGGCTCACAATTTTGGCTTATAATCTTGTGTAGTAAGTATGCCTCTGTCTATCACATGTCTATATTTAGTGAGAATTTATAGATTTTATTTATTAGTTTTCTCCTGTAAAGTTTTCTATCTCCACAGGTCATAAGTACATTGTTGGAAATCAAACCATCTTGCTTCAAAGCCAATTATGTTCTCTTTTTCACATGGATGTGAAGGATATCTGCATAATGCTATTCATGCTTTAGATCACAGATGTTTTGCACAAGCAGAAAGCATTGCCATGGGAGTTCTGCTAACTGTAATTATCACTGAGGTCATCTGAATTAATGCCCCATGTAAATTTGGCCTGTAAATTTCACCTGGAGGGTGGAGGGGAAAATTCTCTGTAAAATGATTTTATGTCTTTTTTTATATTTACATCTGCAGTATATTCCCAACAGGATTTGTTTCTGACATTGCAGACCGGAAAATCACGGTTGTGGCAGTCCAAAAATCTGTTAAAAGAGATCTCTCTCCATCTAGTCTATCCTAATACAACATGTATATATGAAAAAGACAAAGTAGCAACAAATAGTAAAAGTAGTGTGACATCCCACCTCAAAAAATGTTACGATGTGATTTTGATAGTTGGTGGGAGGTGGAATACGAACCATGTTGTCTGGTGTGATGGTTGGTTTCCTTTGACCCTGTTGGTGACAATTTTTTATTAAAAGGATAGTTTAAGATTT
Source organism: Lateolabrax maculatus (assembly GCA_031216445.1). NCBI lineage: Eukaryota > Metazoa > Chordata > Actinopteri > Acropomatiformes > Lateolabracidae > Lateolabrax > Lateolabrax maculatus. The sequence continues at coordinate 28,977,100 of CM062213.1, read as the reverse complement.
CAAAAAAATACTCATCCATGTGTATGTTGAAAGAGTGATTGGTTGCAGTAAACATTCTTCCTGCCCATTTTGGCTGTGAAGAAACACTTTCATAGAGTGACACTGTATACTGTATAATAGGGCACAGAATCCACTTTACAGTTCTCATTCTGTGTAAAACTGCATTCTAAAGCTCAGTTGAAGTTGATACAGGGCTTCAGCAGTCTGATTTAAACAAATTAGTAATTTTAATCCAGACCATGATCCTGACCAGACCAGACCAAGTTAACTTAGTCTATGAATAGAAAGTCAGTGTAGACTACATTTTTAATTTAATTTGGAAGACTTTATGCTTTCTTAAGTTGTTGGCATGTCATTAAAGCACATTGACAACTCAACAGTATATAACCTATATGTTAACCGACCAGTGTGTAGGATTTGGTGGCATTTAGCGGTGATGTTGCATATTGCAATAACCAGTTGAATACCCCTCTCCTCACCCCTCCAAACATAGTGGGTTGGAAAACGTATGGTGGCCGACGATTCAGTGTTAATAAAGAACAAATTCTGCTGCCTGTTATAATATGTACATAAAAGATGATGGCTGAGATATTAATTTATTACAGTGATCTTAGAATGCGAACCAAAACATTCAATTTAATCTCTTTCTCCCTCCCTGCATGTTTAACCTTGTGCTGCCTCTGCCTCTATGTTCTAGCCTGGGAACCACACGAATATGCAAGCTGCTCATGATTTATTTGGTCTGGCAGATGAATCAGAATCAGATTTATAGCCAAGTAGGTTTTCACTTACAAGGAATATTTCTTGGAATATTGGTGCATTAAAAGTATAAAATATAGAGATATATAGAAATAGCAATATAGGAAAGATATGCAAGCACTATAGTGTCAACAAGTCAGTGTAAAATGAAAAATGTACAATAAAAATATGAACAAATAATTGAAAATTATAAATATATAAGAATAATATGTAATATGTAAAATGTGAAATGAAAACAGTTGTACAGATTTGACCAGATGTGCAAACACTGCAGTATGAAGTGTAGGAATATTGCAATGTGCCAGCCTGGCATCGCCACACTAATTTGCAAATTATTCTCAGTTCATTTTCATTTTCCAAGGGGTGATCCATGGGCGGAGACAACCAATCAGGGCAATGAAGCGTGGTGTACATAGCATCTGGGTTTGGACTACAACATGCATTTCATTGTGCAACCCTGTGTTGTACAATGACAAATCAATGTGCCTTGTACCTAGTAAGACCTCAGCATCCACCCAGTCTACTAATGTCCCAACTTCAATAAAGCAGGGATGAGTTGAACAATTTGATGGCCACTGGCATGAATGATCTCCTGTGACACTCAGTGGAACACCTTCAGGGTATGTCTTTGGCTGAAGACGCTCTTCTTCTCAACCAGCATGACATGATGATGGGCCGGTTGTTCCCTTCAAACTTTGCTACATTTCTGTATCTTTTTTTACTTTTGACCTTTATTGCTGAAACACATATTACCTAGGATGGAAATACACTCATTGGCATTTGAGAAGGAAGTGCAGGGTTTGGATTAAGAACAGCGGACCTTAAGATGATCACTGACCCCGTCATCTTCTGATCCTCCAGCCGGACCAGCCAGTTTCTTCCCATATCATCGCTAGTCACTGTTGCAGTTATTATTAATCTGATTTGTTGTCTGTCTTCCTGCTTTCTCTCACCTTTCCCTCTCTCTCCTCCCCTTTCAACCCAACTGGGCTGATGCAGAACCCGATTCTGCTTGAGATTTCTATCTGTTAAAAGGGAGTTCCTTGCCACTGTTGCCAAGTTCCTCGCCACTGTCACCAAGTGCTGCTCATGGTGGGAACTGTTGGGTCTCTGTAAATAATATTTCAAAGAGTATGGTCTAGACCTGCTCTATGTGGAAAGTGTCTTGAGATAACTTTTGTTATGATTTAGCACTATACAAATAAAATTGACTTGACCTCTGACAAAGGATTTGTCTCTGTACTTGTTCTGTTAGATCTTAGTGCCGCTTTCGATACCATTGCCCATTGTATCCTATTACAGAGACTGGAGCATTTGATTGGCGTCAAAGGACCCGCACTTAGCTGGTTTCAGTCGTATTTATCAGATAGATTTCAGTTTGTCCATGTAAATGATGAATCCTCCTTGCACACGGACGTTAGTCACGGAGTTCCACAAGGTTCGGTGCTTGGACCATTTTTATTCACCTTGTGTATGCTTCCTTTAGGCAATATTATTAGGAAACACTCCATAAACTTTCACTGCTTTGCAAATGATACTCAATTATACATATCGATAAAGCCAGATGAAACCGGTAAATTAGCCAAGCTTCAGGCATGTATTAAGGACATAAAAGACTGGATGACCTGCAATTTTCTGCCGTTAAACTCAGACAAAACTGAAGTTATTGTTCTGGGTCCTAAACACCTGCGAGACGCACTATCTATAGATATAGTTACTCTAGATGGCATTGCCCTGGCCTCTAGCACCGCTGTAAGGAGTCTAGGAGTAATCTTTGATCAGGACATGTCCTTCAATGCCCATATAAAAACAGACTTCAAGGACTGCCTTCTTCCACTTATGTAACATTATAAAAATCAGGCATATCCTGTCTCAAAAAGATGCAGAAAAACTAGTCCATGCATTTGTTACTTCTAGGTTGGATTATTGTAATTCCTTATTATCAGGCTGCCCCGATAAGTCTCTAAAGGCTCTCCAGCTGATCCAGAATGTGGCTGCACGTGTACTGACAAGGGCAAGAGTCCAGGGGAATCTCGGGCAGCCCGAGGGCTGAACCGGCCAACGCCGGCGGGCCGCAGGAGAGTCAGAGGAACCGGCCGGAGGAGAATCACCAACTCAGGCAGAACGACTGCAGGGGCCACAGGAAACACAGGCAGAACGGCCGGAGGGGCCGCAGAAACTCGGCAAGCTCGGCCGCTGGGATCAGGGGTGAGACCTCTGGAGACGCTGCCAACTCCGGGGGCGAAGCCGCAGCGGATGGTGCTTCTGCCCCTGACGCTGTAACAGGAGGGGATCTGTATCTCTGTCCCCGAAGCCCGTGAGTCCTTCGAGGCTTCGAGGACCCCCCGGGCCAAGCCGGTTCCCAGAAATGGGTTTCCGACAGGAACCGGCTCCGGACCGGGGGGTTGCAGACACAGAACCCCATGCCTAATGGGCGGTGGTTGCGGCAGCGAAGCAGACTGGAGTGCGGAGAGAGGAGTGGGCTGAGGTGCCGGCAGAGGAGCGGGTTGAGGTACAGGCTGACAGACTGGTGCCTCTTGAAAGACCTTTATCCAGTCTGGCAGGAGGTTCCTCAGCCACGGCTTCTCCGAAACCTCCCCGTCAGCCAACCTCTGGGCAGCGCGCTTAAATTTAAAGTTCATAAAGTTCATCATCAAGCAGGTCCGCTGGGTCCATGATGGGTCGGGTCCTACTGTCAGTGTTTAATCACAGAAAGGACCCAGATGCAGACCAACTCTCAGAAGGCAAAAAGATTTTATTTCCAGCGAGGAAAGACACCCAAAAAAACTCTTCCCACTCAGACAGGAAATCAGGAGCAGGGTACAGAGACAACTCAAAAAAACTAGAGACACACTTGGTTTCTCAGACACAAAGGCTACTAACGAAATCAACAGCAAAATGTAAGACCCGACAGAGGACAAAGGGAACTAAGGAACATATATGCACGAGGACTAATGGGAAACGAGACACAGCTGGGGTGGGCAGGCAGGTAGCACGGGAAGGAGTGAGACACAAGGGTTGTGCAAATGAGGGCTAGACAAGACACATGTGTGGGAAAAACAAGGGAACACAGGGAGACAAGAGGAAAAACCAAAACAAAAACATAGCAGTCACGGCGGGGCCATGACAGTCTAGACCTACTCTATGTGAAAAGCGTCTTGAGATAACTTTTGTTATGATTTGGCGCTATACAAATAAAATTGACTTGACTTGACATTGTATGATGCAGGTTTGTATTCGACCATTTGCAGGTCAAGTCACAGATGGTGTGATAGTCCTGATAGTCACCTTACAAACAATATCGTCCACTAATTCCCCAATAAATCTCACAACAAAGCCCATAAACACATTGATGTTGTCATCAAAACTGCACCAGAACATGTCCCAGAGAATCCTGAAGAGTAGCCTCTGATTGGTCCGTCGAGTGCGTGATCTCCCGCTGAACTGGAACTTCTGTTAATACCTACCGGTTTACTATGAGACATATTCCCCCTTCACTTGATTTTCCAGAGTCCGCTGTTCTGTTCCTCAAATAAAACAACTCATCCGTGTTTACAAATATGAAATATTGATGACAACTCTCAGCAATAACCATTGGTAGATTTTGAGAACTCATCCTGAGAAAGAGGCAGAAATTTGTGTGATTCAATTGTGGTGGTTTAAGCATGTAGCTTTTACTCCAGCTCATAAAATAAATACAAATGCTGAGAGATTAATTGTTCAGTGTAGACATAAAGTCAAAAGACCTTTTACTGCTGGGATTATGGTATGTGTGGACTTCTCACCATCTGTTCTAACTTCTAATCCGAACTACACACAATAACACATAATAACCAATTGAGATAGCAGCAGACCAGCATGCGCCTCCAGTGCCGGCAAAACTCCCAGGCAATTCTGTGGATGCGGTTGTCACCAAGCTAAACTAAGACCAACAGTGGGCCCACAGCAGTCAGATGCGGATTGATGATAAAGTCTCTGTTGCTTTCTTGTGATTTTGTGGCTGAATGTCGAATAGAGTCTTCTGCTGCACTTTCATCAAACTATACTCGCACAATAGTAGCAGGTTGGCTGGTCGGGTGACAAAACTTCTAAATATTATAAAACACAAGGTTTATTGATTTTAAAAAGACAAAAAACTAAATCAAACAGATCCTTCAGTTGATCTTCAGAGACACTGTGTGTGTACAATTAAAAAAAACAAGCCTCCGTGTGCCAGATGGCAGTAGGAAACAAGTAAAAAAAAAACAAAATGAAAACATAGTTTCATGAGCTCAGGTGAGGACCAGCCTGAAGCAGAAAAATCCGTCAGACCCATTTTTTAACAAAAAGAAACTTTGGGTGTGGGGAATTTTATTGATTTTATGGTGGTGTGATTTATTAAGCTGGCCTCTCAATGTTCAAACAGTTATACAGCTACATGTCAATAATTACCTCAATAATTAATAATAATTATTATTATTAATACCTTTCAAAAAGAACATACAATCCAATACAAATTTTCTGGAGGTTCAATGGATGTTATCCTCTATGTAACCAAGTCAAGACTGAATCCTTCAGGACCAAGGCAGCCCCCTTTAAACCTGTAGCCCCTCCCACTAGGCTTAATATTTATATAAGAAAATATAATAAACTCATTATCTTACCAGATCAAGCATTAATAGTTCCTTAAACACAAATATATTTTCAACAGGGAATAGCTATATTTTGACAAACATTTCCCTTTCACCCAAAACAAGTTATTGCTTTACAAAATAATATTCTAAACAAGAACCATGATTATGCAGCTCACATGACCAGGAAAAATGTGCAACAACTATTTAACAGAAAAAATGTTATGTCCCTGTTTTGCCACCCAACTCATCAGCGGGACACAGCATGGCGGATGTGCTATGGCACTTCAACAAACACTAAATATAACGTGAATGTATGCGTACATGAAAACGAACTATCAAGTGTGAAGCCTTGTTTGCGCTACTGAAACGGTAAAAGAAAGAGGGATAATAGCGAGGTTTATTTACTACTTAGCAAGAATGAAAGGGAGCAGGGTGTGTGTGTGTGTGTGTGTGTGTGTCTCAGAGGGAAAAAGGGGCAAAGGGGGATTTGGTGTTTGTCAGAGTTGGCCTGTACACATTTACCCTTTTTGCTTCTTTATCTACTAAAATAGTAGAATATTGGAGAGGTGAAAAGCTGTTCCGTAGGATCCAGAGGACTCTGTGGGAAACTCCATATCTCCATATCAGCTGGTTTTGTCTAGTAGACCCATACTGAAATGTTTGATCTGATATATATACCCCTATCTCAAGAGTTGATGTTGTCATATGTTACATATAGGCTGATATATTATCATCACATACATATGTTGTCTGGATATATGTGGATGTGAACTTAGAACATATATGAAATACCTCTTGTAAAATGTATATGTACATGTATTAGAAATATCTATATGATTAATTTTTATATGATATATGTTGTATGCACAATATGCGACAAAATATATTTTTTTAGAGATATGCAAGTTTATTAAAGAAACATTTATACAAAAATGTTGTATGCTTACATGTGTTTTTCTTATTTAATTTAAAACATACATGTCTATCTTTTATATTTACATATATGATAACATATATGCAGACTTTGGAATGATACTATATATGTACATATGCAACACATACATTGGTGGAGTGTGTGTACACACACACACATATATATAAATATTTAATACATACAGATGGATAACAAAAGAAAAAGAAAAGAAAAGCTGAATAAAAGAGTGGAGAAACATAAATTGCAGATGCAAAGGTTTTTCATGAGGATGAAAATGATGAGAATAAAATGCTAGGGCAACAATCCAGTTGAACACCAATGGAAGATTTTGGACCAATGTGTCAGACTAAGTGGTATATAAAATAAAGGTTGACTGCTGAGTAAGATGAGAGCTAATTCCCCTACACTAACATTAGTAATAAATATGGCTATGAAATAAATCCTGAAATAAATAAATGATGCTATATCTATCTATCTATCTATCTATCTATCTATCTATATATATATATATAGTCAATATAGTTTTAAAAAATGTTTTATTTTAGAAGGGATGTTTTTAAAATGACATCTTTTATTTATTTCAGGGGACAAATTATTTCCTAATGCCGCATTTATTTCACTTTCATCTGTGAGATGTTCTGACCTGCAGTCAGACACACAGACCTGCACCACCAGGTGTGGGCCTTTTTTATTTGAAATGCCGTTATATTTATCTGATTTGTTCAAATCTCAAAAATGTTGCTGTTTCATAAGTGGCAAATCCAAAAAGGCAGGCCCTGCACAGCACCAAAGTTGATGCTTTAATGAGTATGTCTAATTGTTGTGTTGGTGTCCCCAGTCACATCTAAAGTGCCTGGATATTGGCAAGAATGTAGCTAAGGTTTAGTAGCATGACACAAGCGTCATGATTCAGTAGGCCTCATTTGTTAAAGTTGTGTTAAATCAAATGTGACTGTAAAACAAACGTAAGATAATTTTACTGATCCCATCATTCTATTTCATCTCTGGCATGTCAGTGTGACCTACTAACACCTGGGTAGGATGTGGTGTTGATCTGAGCGTACCCTTTTAACAATCTGGATAATGCCTATTGTTTATGTCAAAAATGTGTCCAGTAAATTTTTCTAAAAGCGTTCATATCGAAAAAGAAATTTTCTTCCGAATACTGGGAGGTCTGGCTACTTAACAGAACAATACACTTATGCATTTTCTACTACAAGTTTATTGTGTGGAACATCACTATGCTGGCTTTCACAGAATCACTATTATAAAAAGTATTGTATTACTCAAATTAGCAGTATTTTCTTATAACCCATGGTATCCTATGGTCCTGGGGTACATACTATGGAGCAAATGTGTAGTTGAGTACACAAACACGCATCACAAAAGCATACTGAAGCGGGCATAAATCTCATTGTGTGCTTGCTTCAAAGAAGAGGCATTATTGTAATTCAGCATTTTGTAATATTTTTACCAGAAATAAAACAGCTATTATTTTATGAGAAATCCCAGGAAGTCCTCTCTCCCATTAGCACTAGGGTTCAGGACTTGTCAAAACAATGCAGCTGTTAGCAGGTTGTTTACACAGCCCATGTGTAAAATACAGCGGCTATGGGTGACTTTATTGTTGGAAGTCAACACGCCCATTTTCTCACTGTGAATTGTCTGTGTTTACAGAGATAGTATCTCATAATTATGACTTACTGGGCCTGGTCTGTGCTCAGCTGCAGAGGAGAGATGTGTTGGAGTGGTTCAGGGGAACAGTGCCAGGGTGACTTTAATCGGCACCGCTGATAGTATTACTAGTTCTGCTTGTTCCTGTTTAACAGTAGCGGCTGGAGTTCTGGGTCTCACATACACCTGAGGAAACAGAGACTCCAGCCCGTCTGTGGTGTTTGTTTTGGCGAACTAGGGGACTATGTGCGCTCGGAGGAGCAGGGCATCAGGGGAGAGCACACGATACTTAACGCTGATGGGTGATGTTACTAGTGTGTGTTGGGCTGACAATAAAGAGTGGTTGTGTGAACATTACCTGTATGGGTCTGTGTTTGTGTGGTAACAGAGTCATTTATCAAGACGACTGTTCAACAAGCAGAAACATGCAAACAGTGTGTTAGCTCAGCTGTTAACCCAACCAGCACATTGTGATTGTGTAAAACATTGAGAAACTGCGGGCAAAGCAGATGGAAATATTGCGTTAAATAACTCTACTCTTTTACAGAGCGAAGTTTCATTAACTCAAACCTTATCTTTACTTCACCTGCTTCACTGTCTCGCCATCATGGCTAGCCTGCTCTGCTGAACCCCCGCCCTGAGAGGCTGGCTTCCTCAGTCATAATTACGAGATACAAAGTCATAATAATGAGATACTGTCTCATAATCATGACTTACAGGATCCTTTTTTTCCCTTCACAGCGTAAAGTAATATTTTTAAAATTTCTTTATTAAAGATGCAGTAATCCAGAGATTTCCTGGCACCACCAGGGGCCAGGTGGGGGTGGCATTAAACCAAAAACCCAGAGTGTCAAAAAAAGAGTGTAGCACCTTACCTCCACCATTCCCATTGGTGGATTTTTTTTGTTCTGTTTTTATTTCCAACAGTCGTGTAGTTTAATATCGGATAGTGCAGTTCAATAAGATGTAGTGCATTTGTTACTGTTTTTTTGCTAAATGAAACATTTAAGGCTTAAGGCATGCCATATGTATTTGCAAGATATATAACACTGCAACACTGTAGGTACATATGTATATAACCTGTGTAAAAATATCATAATTAACATAGATAAGTGAATAAGGGTTAAATGTACATTCACCATATTTTTCATATAATTGTGTAATTTATATTCTACATAAATGCAAAACATTTTGTATTTGCAATTCATATAATATCAATACAAGAACATATGAGACAACTTATGTGCACACCATGCTTTTTATACATTTTAGATCCCACATTTATAGCAAAAACATATATACTAGTGGTATATGATATATATGCACATAATATGCTATGCCTAAGTGTAATAAGTATATTACACATTTATACAAATAAATATATATGTCATATGTATAAATAATTATTTGTGGCATATGTCAATATACGTATTATATATACTTAAACATAAATATTTGAATGGGCTATACATATGTCATATATGAAATTGTTCCAATTTCTAGTAGGTTTCATATATAGTTTTTACATACATGCACATATGTTTTTAACATATATTTACATATATTTCATATATGGAAATTCAATTTATGTACATATATTACATTTCCGTATGGGGAATTAAAACCAACCAAGTCGTCTTCTATGAGTCTTTGCAGAGCTGTTACTTACTACAAAAAAGTGGTCTCCTAACCCTAGGTTGGGAGAAATTCCTCAGTTCTCTGTCAAAGAGGGAAACTGATGACAGAAACGTCTGTCATCACCCTACACAGAGGGTGATGAAAACCGCATAGCACATCACCAGGACGGAAATGCCATCCATGGAAGACCTCTACTGTCAGCGGTGCAGGAAGAAGGCCAACAGGATCATCAAAGACCTCACTCACCCCATTCACAAACTGTTCACCATCTGACAGAGTGCAGCACCCGCACCACCAGGCTGAGGGACAGCTTCATCCCACCGGCCATAAAACTACTGAACCCTTCTACTACTACTGAGTTCCTGTTTACCAGTTGTTTACATCTCTATATATTTATTACTACTTGTTACACTTACACACATCACAGTATACATATTTATTTTGCTACCTGTTTACAAGATGTTTATCTTCACAACAATATATACGAATGTGCACTACCAGTCTACATCCTGTTCTTACCACATCATTACCAATGCATATACCTACTACATTACTGCACAACCTGTCTAAATTACAGTTTATTCATTCTATCAGGGTCTTATATGTAATGAGCAGTATCTTGAAATATATTTTATACTTTACGGGTAGCCAATAATGGTGTGATGTGGGATCTCTGATTGGTTTTGATTAGGAGCCTGGCTGTAGCGTTTTGCACAAGTTGCAGGCATGACAGGGCTGTTTGGCTTAGACAGGAGAAAAAAGAATTGCAGTAATCTCTGGGTGAAAATTAAATGGAATGGATTAGTCATATGAAATATCTGGTTGATTACACTGATTTTTGGGACTTTCCAGAGTTGGAAAAAGCAGGTTTGCAGAAGCTTGTTTATGCGCTGGTCAAAGTTCAGATTCTGGTCAAAGATTACACCCAGGTTTCTTGAGGAAGATTTGAAATTTGAGAAATTCTATTGATTGTTAAACAATAAAAATGTCAACACTGATTAATAGTTTAAGATGGGAAATTAGCGTTTGTACAAATGAATCGTAAACTACTGAATTAGAATGAATAATCATTGTAAAAAATTCAGGTTGTGGAATAGTTGAACATTATTCATAGAGGATTAGGCTGTGTCAATAAACACTCTTACAGACTGGCAACAGAGTTGTATTTACAGTTAAAGATGAAACAAAAATGTTCCTTTGCAGCTTGCATGTCTTCAGGCATCCGGAAATACATGCAGAAGCGAAACAATGGATATAAATACATAAGCAATGTCCCTTTTAGCTTCCTACCAACCCCCTGCCAAGCCCCACAAACCCAGCTGGCAAGGAAAACACGGACAACGACAAACTAACATTCTGTACATACACACACACACTCACACAAACACACACACAGCATCCCCAGGCAACCATCTGCCCCCAGATACATATGGAGAGCGAGTTCTTTTTGACTGTGAGTGAGATGCTCAGGCTAATGGGGCACTGGTGTCTGCATTCACCTTCATTGCCAGTTCTTATTAGAGGAAAACACCATGCAGAAACACACCATGCAGAGGCCAGACCTGTGATCTGAACTGCGGTCCACCTTCACAGAAGGCAAAGGACAGCAAGTGGAAACTGAGTTTCTTCATGGCATTAAAGTTACTGGAAACTGTCACATATACAGGGTAAGAAACAGGTGCACACTATTACAATAATGTTCTCCATTTCACATGATACAATTCATATAATACAATTACATGGGAATAAACTAAAGACAGGAATATTTCTAATAACAAACATCAGTTCTTCAAAAAGAAAAGGTCCGGAATTCTTGGAAGTTCAAACTAGTGTGATGGAGGTAATCTTTGATAGGTAACACAAAAATTCAAAAAAGTAAGAAAAGGTCCCAGGCACTCTTCTGGGGAAAAAGTGTAGAAGCCTTTATTCAGATGGGTAATCATGGTGAAATTCACTTAAACATGTTAAAATAGGGTTGGGTAGCATAACAATTATTTTATAAACTGCTTTTTAAAATTCTTGGTCTGTCACAAACAGGTCGAAGATGTTCGAATTTGCCAAAAGATATGAAAGATATGTTGTCCTTAAGCCAATTAGGATGGAAACTATCCACTTTCAGCACAGTATTTTTATCTGATGCCTTCCAATATACTGTAGTGTGGAGCTGGCCATCCTCACCCTTAGAGATAGTCAAACCAAGGAAATTAATATAACTTCTAAAGTACTCAATACACAATTTGATGTTTGATGTTTCAGTTGTTAGTGTTCAAGAAATCATGAAATTTATTCCATTAATGCATGTTAATAACTCCATGTAGTTTTTGTGCTTTTTCGCCTTCTCACTTTCTGCAGGTGTTTGTGCCTCTGGAGCTGTAGAGTCTGGATCTTTGACTGCAGGCAGTCTAATGCCCCCATGTTCCTGCTCCACACTCATTGCTGAAGTTATTATTATTAGTCTGATTATTACGTTGTCTGTCCTGCTCTCTCTCTCCCCTCTCACCTTCTCTCTTCCCCTTTAAACCCAACTTGGTCGATGCAGATGGCCGCCCACCCAGAGCCTGGTTCTGCTCGAGGTTTCTACCTGTTAAAAGGGAGTTTTTCCTCGCCACTGTCGCCAAGTGCTAGTTCATGGTGGGAACTGTTGGGTCTCTATAAATAATATTGTAAAGAGTATGGTCTAGACTTATTCTATGTGAAAAGTGTCTTGAGATAACTTTTGTTATGATTTGGCACTATACAAATAAAATTGACTTGATTTTATTTAATGACATTAAATGTTGTCAAATGTTTTTTGGTTTTTGTAATTTTGCTCACAAGTCAATTTGGTCATGTGTTACTACCTAAAAATAGTTCTTGACTTTACTTATGTCATTGTTTTTAAAAGCTATAGCACATTTGATAACGTTTTTTTGTCTCAGATTCACATTTCTCTCTGCTGGGCCTTGATGCATCTACTGGGCCTGGGATGGCGGTTTTAAACTTTTTTTTACAAGCTTAGATAATGCTAACCTTTCTTACAGCTGAACTTTTCAGGAACTTCTAAACCTCAAAACAGATTACACACCACTACCATCATGGATAATCCCCCCATCAATATTGTCCCTCACTGGTCTCACAGTGGAGTCACAGCCCCTGCCCATGGAGGTGTAAGTCCATTTTGGAACATTAACGGAAGAAAAGGAAGCATGCTTCCCTTAATTCAATATCATGCTATATCAATTTTCAATAACAGCACAGAAAGTAATGTTCTCACTCACTGTCATACTGGCTCACATGCCAGATATACTGATCAATTTGGTTGGCCTTCACTGTGTTTATTGTTTGACTGTGGAAGCTAAGGTGTTGAGTTATGTTGATGTAATGTGTGTTTTTGGTTAAAAGGTCAATGTAGCATCTGGGCTGGCATTCATGTTAGCAATCTCAACATATATTTTTTCTATAGATCACTTGAAGTTAGCTGCAAGAGGTGTAATGACACAACATTAAACTAAACCTGGCCATAATTAAAATATAAGACAATACTCTAACAATATAAGTCAATCAAATTTGGTGGTCAATCAATCAAGGAGCAGAAAAACCCTGTAATGTCATTCAAACCACTACTTTTGTTAGAGTATTTCATCAGAGCAAAATGAGAATTAAAAAGCACTTAACGTATCCAGCTGTTGTGCAGTGTGACAAAGGGCAGTTTCTTATTTTAGTACATTTAGTACACACATAAGGTGTGTGTCATACAGAAACAGCTGTTCCTCAAACAAATTGAAGAGGTGGTCTTCTCTTTCCTCTGGCCAAAACTCCATTTTGCCATTTTGACTAGCTGACAGCTTGCTGACTTTGTTGATCTGATTGGCTGTTGAAACAGGTGACGTGCCTCACATTCTAAAACCAGCCACTGTCGACTTAACAAGCTGAATCGCAGGCAACACTGTCAGCCGGCTTCATTTAAGCGGAGACGGACAGTTCACTCCACTGCAACTTTTCCCTGCAATGTTCTAAAACGGTTTCTTCTTGTCGTGAATCTTTGGTCTGAAGTGGGTGTTAGAACGACAGTATAGAATGGAGCAGATTTAATGATGATATGTCTGCAGAGAGGTGTACACAGATTAAGTTAATATTAAGCATTACTTTCTCCCACAGTACACAGTTTGTTGTGAGTTGTTGTGACAGCTCATCATTAAAAACAAACCTAGATAATCCTTTGTCCATCTGTTGTGAGTTGAGGTGTTTATTCAGTGCAGGGCTTTGTCTCATGGCAAAAACAGCAACCACTGAAATGGTATATAACTTCTGACATAAAGCAAATGTGATAACTTGTACATTCTTTAACATTCAGGCATGAATTCAAAAAATAAATCCACATGGTTACATCCACTGTCTTTCTCAACCGCCATCCACAAGATACACACAGACACCCACAAAGAAAAGAATAAACTGAAGTCAGTGGCAGAGGGCGGCATGAAACAAAAGACCCCCCCCCCCCCCCGGTTGTCAGAATCAATATTGGCATGTATGACAAAGACGGACGGTCTCTAAAGGAAAACTGCTAGATTGAATACGGTACTGGAAATGACAAATGACAAGTGAGCCGCTGTCTGAGGCTGACAGACAAGCTAACGACCAGAGACCTCCATGACAGATGCTCTCCAGCACGTCAAGGAAAGAGAGGACACTGGGGAACAAGATGACAGCACCCACAACCACATTAATTCTCCTAAAAAACAAAGGACTGGCCTCTGAGAAAAGGAAACTCTCCACTCTAGCTCTACATTTAGAGAACAAAGAGCCCTGCTACCTCAATTTCTTTTTATTCTCATTTCACTTAATATTGTAGCGTCACTTTGTATCACATTCTAAAGGTTCATAAATATAGTATTACACATTGATATAACACCCTCCCTTTTCCTAGTGACAATTTTTATAAGAAATGTTTAGCTTACTATGTGTTTTATCAGATATTCCTTTTCTCCTAAAGCACAAAGATTTGATCTGTAAATGACAGGTGCTGCTCTTTCTTTTGAGAAAAAAAAGTATGTACTCAAATAACACACAAAACACAAATGCAAAAATTACAACACAAGTGCAAAGGCAGCAACAAATAGAAAAAAACTCAGCGGAAGTGAGCAACAATGGATGGTAACAAGGAAACGGACAAGTCCAACAGGGCCTACCATTATTGCCTGCACATGTGGAAGTGGAAAGTTCCATAACTATCACAATGTGATTGTCACAAATGAGCAATGTTGTTCAGAATTAAATATAGGTGTGACAATGGCACATTTCAAGTCATCAGGAAAGGAGCTGTGTTTAAAAGACATGTTCATTAATGCTCTAATCTCAAGGATCGGTGAAGTGCTGCCATTAGTCCATTTCCTGTCCTGCAGTCTGTGCCGAGGCGCACTGAAAAAACTACAAACTCAGCTACATACTGCATGTCATTTTGAGCAATAATCCCAGGATCAGTATTGGACTTTCCACATCCACATTTAAGCCACATCATTTTTCTGGAAAAACCATCAATACAGCCACTTATTGAAATTCAAAAAGGTTTCAATTTGCCTTGCCCATCAACATGCCAGACTTCGTTGGATCCCATTGACTGGTATGCTCTTTGAAAAATCTGCGTTGAGTAATTTTCTATTCCCATTATGCTGATCACATCATCTTTTCTGACTATAAGAGAGTACTTCTGTTTCAGAGTAACTTGGGAACCTAAAAGCTCGCCTGATCCCATCACTTCCATAGAAATAACTTAAGATGGTTTAAGAGGATCTACCTGCTCTCCCTCAAAAGCCTTGATGGCCAACTGTACCTTACCGAGCACTGACTTAAAAAAAGTCAGATACAAGATGTTTTGAGGATCACGGCACATGGAGTATAAAACCTCAGCCATGTGCCAGTGTTCACTGGACTTGGTAACCGCAAAATGCTGTTTAAGCGACTCCCACTGGTCCAAAATGCGTGAAACTGCTGGTTCAATGGAGAGCCAACGTGTGGCACATACGTTATTGGTTATTAACCCTGTAAGACCCACGGTTGCAAATTTACAACATCACTTTTAACAATTCTAAAAAAATGCCTGCAAATGTTTTTTTTCTCTCAAGACCACATTTACATAGTTGTGGGTCCTATTGTTTGTCCTCACAATGCTACTGGATAGAAGAAGTGTTTATAGGTCCGGTCATCTGGCCATAAACTCACTCTACCTGCAAACTTAATGTTGAGCTCATCTTTTTTTGCATGACTGGATTTGTCAGGATTAAAGTAAGTAAAATTGCTTAAATATTTTTTTTGGTGTTTATTACAATGTCTAGAACATGTACATATTTAGTTATTTTGGAAAACATTCATCAAATTTGATTTAGAGCTTGTTATGTCTATGTTGTAATTCTACAACGTTGGGTCAGAGTGGTAGTCAAAATAGCCTGTGCACCTTACACATTACATAAGGACACTGCACTTTTCACATGATCACAAATTGAAAAAAAAATGTAGTAGAAATTTAAAGTGTTACATGATTCATTGTAACTAAGCTCTAAATGGATTTTTCTGTTAATTTTTTACTTAGTTTATCTTAGACCATTATTAAACACATGATATTTGAAACTCCAGCATCTATAGCAGTATTTGAAACTCCCTGTATCTTTGTAGTTTTTTGTTTGTTTTTTAACTTTTAAATGATCCTGAGCTATTTTTCTCAGTGTTGCCCAAGCAGCAGTTAGTAGCATTAGGAGATAGAAAAACAGATTCTGAATGTTCTGGAATTCTTGGGATGCCTGTTGCATTGTTCAGGGACAGGTGCGAATGGTCTTGAATGTGAACCTGTAAGTGCTCTGGGGGGGATGCATGTGTTCCTTAAGTATGATAAGTAGAGAGCATAATAGGCTGCCAGACAGTATTGTTTGAATGTAGTGAAATGTTGATTATCATTTCATTGAAATTATAATACTTATGGGCATGCTAATGGCAATACTTAGATTTCTACCCACATGGTCTACCACCATGTCTATTCTTTCAGTTTATCTACTACAATGTAAGACCCATATGTATTATTCACATTTTTTACTTTTTCCATTTCAGAATGCCACCAGCACAGAAAGGTCTTCTATTCAGTGTGCAGGATGTGATTGCTGCAGTCCAAAATTAGTTTTGTAAACACATTTTTTTCCAATATTTTTTATTAATAAATGCTTTTTCATAAAACTATGATTGTTGTGTGGTTATTACTCATTATATATACTGTTATGGGGCTAAGTAAGCAATCAACCCTGCAAGTGAATGCTTAAATGGTCTGTATATCTGTTCAGACACAGTGAGTACAAACACAGAAGTTCTGCTCCCAACAATGCCCAACGTTGCAAATTTACAACATTTTCCTAAAAACTTACTAAAACGTAAAAAATCTGAAAACTCTTTAATTTCTACATCAGAGGCCTCCTAAAACAATATCTGGGAGGTCAAAAATTTTTTTGCTCATTTCTTTCTATATTTGGGTCTTACAGGGTTAATAACGGTTTCTCCCCACAATTTATGATCTCATATATTGCCTTGTAGGCCTCCCTGCGCTTTGGAGACACTGAAAACCAGTTATAAGTCTCCTGTACCAAATACTCCACACTATGGGGGATGGTGTTATTGGAAGCATGACTTACAGCAAGCTGCAGAGAGAGACACACACAGCAAATAAGAACCAGATTTTTGAGTCCAAATAATTCTCCTTCAGCACTTTATGGACCCCATTGTTAATCCCCGTCATAACGGAGGCATAGTCAGTCCTTATCCCCAGGACTTTCTTTTTTTAAGACAACACTTCTCTAGGAAAGCCACAACAGCTCGGGCTATAGATCTGGCGTCTCCTCCCTCCAATTTAACAAGCCCCAGAAATGTTGAGACACTTCTGTGTTTGGTGTCAGTAAAGTGCCTTATCACAACCCCCAGGTACCTAGAAACACTTACATCTGTGGACTCATCGAGGAGGAGGCTGAAATGCTGGTCACCCACATCTGCAACCAACTTTTTTAGAAAGTATGGTGATAATTTCCGTGAAATTTGTCCTGTACATTTTAAAGTGAGTAGCAGCAGTGGAGTCTGAGAAAGCAGCTTACATGCTTCACCAATGTGACCACATGCCAGCATGGAACAGTGTTGAGCAATAGCTAATGCCATAGTGGCTTCAGCTTTTTTTTTTTACTCATTAATTGCAGCTTGCTTTGGGTGGAACCGTTATGAGGCTTTGCCTTTTCAGTATATTTTGAGTTGTCATGTGTTTTTTTTTATATCACAAAGTTTGGCGTAGAAATCAGCCTTACAATACAGGCAGTATGCCTGCATATCAGCTATCCAATAAATGGCTTCAACCAGCCTTTGAATTCAGGGTTTGATTCCCACTCCTTTTTGTATTTTTGAGTGTACAGTTTAGACATGATGAGCTAGCTAGCTAGATTTTTAGCTGATGTCACGGAGGCACGGAGTCTCCAAAACACCAGAAAAGTCTCCATTAACAATAGAATTTCGTCAAAAGCAGCAAGTCACTTTTGACAAAATTCTCCAAGAGGCTTTAGAAAGTCGCTAGATTTATTGAAAAAGTTGCCAATTTGGCAACCCTGCTGTGGCCCTGTAGCCCTCTGTAAAATACTTAAGGTTAAGTTCCATCATAGCTTCAGGACCTGATGGGTAGGCATGAAGACACAATATCGGAGACTAGAATTATGCACTGCATTGACATACTTTGCTTAAAATTTTTACTGAATGGTGAATAAACAGCACAAAGAAATGGATACACAAATAGGAACAGAGCTAGTTAATAAGTGTCAACACCAACTCCAGCCCTATAACACTGTATGCACTACCTTTTGCACTATTATTTAAGTCATCTATATACAGGCAGAAACTAAAACTCTCTAAACCTGTCGTGAGAACATCAAAACAGTGGACCAGTGAAGCTGTGGAGGCTCTTCAGGCGTGCTTGGACTGTACTGATTGGGATGTTTTCCTGGGCCTCTCCACAACTGCCCATCTCAGAGGCCCCCTCCTCCCCCACCACTTTCACACCTCTGACCATCATATAAAAAGACGTTAACACAGGACTTAACGACTGCAGACCTGTCACCCTGACCTCTGCAGTAATGAAGTAATTTGAGCGCCATTACTGACTCACTCCTGGACCCCCTGCAGTTCGCCTACAGAGCCAACAGGTCTGTAGATGATGCAGTAAACTTGGCCTTCCACTCTATCCTCCAGCACCTGGACTCCACAGGAACCTACACCAGGATCGTATTTGTGGATTTCAGCTCTGCCTTCAATACCATCATTCTGGCTCTGCTACTGGACAAGCTCTCCCAGCTGAGCGTGCCTGACTCCACTTGCAGGTGGATCACAGGCTTCCTGTCTGACAGGGGGCAGCATGTGAAGCTGGGAAAACGTGTCTGACTCCCGGACCATCAGCACCGGTTCCCCTCAGGGCTGCATTCTTTCTCCTCTACACTTCTCTCTGTACACAAACAGCTGCACCTCCAGTCACCAGTCCGTCAAGCTCCTCATCGGGCTCATCTCTGGTGGGGATGAGTCAGCCTACATGTAGGAGATTGACCATTTGGTGACCTGGAGCCCAACACTGTCAAGACAGTGGAGATGGTTGTAGACTATAGAAAGAGCCCAGCCCCACCCGTCCCCATCACTCTGAGAGACTCCCCAGTCGGCACTGTGGAGTCCTTACACTTCCTGGGCTCCATCATCTCTCAGGACCTCAAGTGGGAGCTGAACATCAGTTCTCTCACCAAGAAAGCACAGTGGAGGATGTACTTCCTGCGGCATCTTAGGAAGTTTAACCTGCCAAAGACGATGATGGTGCACTTCTACACCGCCATCATCAAATCCATCCTCACCTCCTCCATCACCTACTGGTACGCTGCTGCCACTGCCAAGGACAAGCGTATCATTGGCTCTATAGAGAAGGTGATTGGCTGCAATCTGCCATCTCTCCAGGACCTGTACACCTCCAGGACCCTGAGGCGTGCAGGGAAGGTTGTGGCCGACCCCTCCCACCTCGGATGCAAACAGTTTGAGACACTCCCCTCCATCCCCCACTACACGTTATATTAATGTTTAGTCTATTCTGAACTTCTGATCCACTGCGTTATATTAATGCATTAATTTGATTAATACATTGCAATATTCCTACACTTCATACTGAAACATTTGCACATCTGATCAAACCTGTACAGATGTATTAATTTCACATTTTACATATTCTTATTTACTTTATAATTTATTCATATTTTATTGTAAATTTTCCATTTTACACTCACTTGTGGACTTGCAGTGCTTGCTTATATTGCTATTTCTATTTGTTTACAAACAATGCACCAATATTCCAAGAAAAATTCCATGTGAGTGAAAACCTACTTGGCTATAAATCTGATTCTGATTCTGCTTCACCCCCTTTCCAATTGCTACTTGGCCCTGTCTGATGAGTCTGGTGCACCCAGCTGTTGCTGCTTTAGCTCCAACTTTCTCCAGGGATGTGCATGCCGACACCGCAGCTCCCCTTCCACAGGTGGCTAGTGCTGTCAACCCATTATGGGTCCAAATCAACGGACCTTCACCTCCCGTCGTAAGATCCTGAAAGAGACTGTGCTCAGATGCTTTGGAGGTCTTCCTTGCCCTATACCAACAGGGAATTCTTCTCAGGCTGGACGTTGCTGCCCCACCACAACACTTTCCTGCTCGGACACCACCATAGACTGTGACAGTACCGGAACAGATAGATACTTTCCTATAATGAGAGCCCAGTGCAGTCACCACAGGGATTCTTTCTCACAATCTGGTCCTTTTACCTTTCTTTTGTCATGCTGTAGTCCCAGCACTCATTGTTACTGTATTTTTCCTGTCTCCACATCTGCTCACTGCTCTCTAACCACGGATTTCTTCCCTGTTCTCCAGACCTGCCATCCATATTACTTTCCACCAGATGCCCTCAGACTTTCCCTCCTTTCCCCATCACCTGACTGCCCCACCCATCTTCTTACCTGTCCCTATCATCACCCCTGCACTTACCTGGCTCACTCCGCCCACTCCTCACCTGCAGCTAATTCCCTCATCAGCCATTCTGCTTATATACCTTTCTAGTTCCCTAATTAGATCATTGTGTGTTTTGTTCATGTCGGATTCATACCTTGTGCCATACGGCAATTAACAGGATGTAATGCACATGATAGCACTTACCAGGCTGGAATCCACCCTAACAGGCTGGGTACAGGGGAACATTTTATCTGATAACAGGAATTGTCAATGAAAATATTAAATCTCAAGCTCCATCCAACAATGCTCAAACAATATGTATAAGAAGAGAAACTTGCAAGTTAAAAATAGAAAGCTGAGAATGTAGACATACCATAAAATTTAAGTTAAAATACAGGAATATATACAGCGATGTAAATAGGTAGTAAACAGTAAGTAAAATTAATATAGGGTGTAAAGTATATCAGTGTAAGTGCCAGTAAAGTGTCCTAGTGACAAGTTTGAGAGCTCAAAAGTTCAACAGTCTTATGGCTTGCAGGATGAAGCTTACCCTAAGACAGGTGGTGCAGGACAGTACCTTCTGTCAGATGGCAGCAGGCAGGACAGTTTGTAGCTGGGGTTATTGGGGTCTTTGATCTTGTTTGCCTTCTTCCTGCACTGCTGGGTGTAGAGGTTCTCTATGGAAGAGCAGCTGCGTCCTGGTGGTGTGCTGAGCAGTTTTCACCACCCTTTGTAATGCCTTACTGTTGTGGGTGGTGCAATTGCCATACAAGGCGGTGATGCAGCCAGTCACAAGACTCTTAAATATGCACCTGTTGAAGTTGCAGTGTATCCTGGAGTCCATGTTGAGCTGCCTCAGCATGCAGCGCTTCCTGTATCTGTGATGTCAGATTAGTCTTCAAGGCCCTTATCCTACTGTGCTTTATTGGTACATATAAAATTACTACACATCAATTGACACACAAAATATTGACCAAATATACTATATGAAGGAGATGAGATAAAGGCCATGCAATTGAACACCCATACTTACTTTTAACATTAGTTGATAGTTGAGATATAAAACTAACTAGAATAGGAGGCTGACAGCTGAAATGCATTTTAAAGCAGAAAATAAATAAATAAATAAATAAATAAATAAATAAAGATAAAGATTGCCCAAACGCACTGCAGAACAGTCAGGAGTCAAACCACTGACCTTGCAGTTTTTACAAGGTGTGTGGATATATACTATATGCTCTCTGCCCCTATGCAGCACCGCAGGGTATAAATTATAAATAGTTCAAATGGAGAGATTGGTCCTAACTATTAAAACTATGTTAATAGTTTAACACCAATTAAAACTGCTGCAGGGGTAAGCAAACAGTTTTAGTGAACTATAATTGTTACGTTCTTAGAGATTAGGACCCCAAAGCAGAGAGAGAGAGAGAGACACACACACACACACACACACACACACACACACACACACACACACACACACACACACACACACACACACACACACAGAGGAGGCAGGGAGTTGGCTGGCTGGAGAATGTCTTCGGTAGAGAAGCGTGGGGGAATCCTGAAGCTGGTTAGGCTGGTGAACGGCATGCAGAGTGAGAGCATGGAATAATCTGGCAGCGTGCAGGAGTGAAGACCGGGCTTAAGAGCAGGAGGGAATGGACTGAGTGGAATCAGGTGTGCTACTGCTGCCAATGGGAGGAGCCAGCCACACCCCCCGCCACACACTAGCACTGAAAAGAACAGAAAAGGGAGGGGGAACAGAGAGAGCACCACAAGGAAATACAACCAAGGACAAACAACCAAGACATAACAAAACAGAACCATAACAATAATAACCTTTTCTGTTACCTTTCCACCACTGATGACACTGGTAATAAGTAGTTGCAAGGGTTATCCATCCAATCAAAGTCAGCAGAGGGTTTGAAATAGTATTTTTCGTTAAAGTTTTTTCAACCCTGTGGTCAAGTGCCATGTGCTGTAACTACTGTAGTAGAAGTAGTAAGACTAGTAGTAGTAAAGGCTGTAGTGGTTTTGCATTTGTTGCTGTGTCAGCATTAATAGCACTAATAAAGAAAATTACAATAACATTAGTGTGAATGAACTAGCATGCATACTAATAAACCAGAGTCTAGTAGTTTGGATGTGTCCAGACTTACAGCAAAGCTGAGCTTGACCATCTTGAGCTGACAAAATGTAGTCGGGCAGTGGAATGCTAATTTCTATAAGTCACCCCCAGGTCATGTCTAAAAAGATGTTTAGTACATAAACATCTTGCCTTTAGAGATGACCTGTAGCACCAAATACATTAATATTCAAGTTTAGACGATGTTTTACATTTAGAGTGACATTGTCAGCTGCTGTGAAACTCCAGAACGATCACCCTATTTGATTATTATAACTTCCACATGTTAGGAATATTTATAAAAACTTGTAACTATTTAGAAATCTATGAGAAGCCATTCAATACTACTTAATTTCTTCTTCACAGATCTGTTGGGGAACACAAACTCCCCACAAAAACAAAAGACACAACAGTGAGAGAAAACATGTAAAGAAAAATGGCAAATTGCTTTTACACTTACTTTTTACTAATTTATTACCAGTTTTATTTCTTTGTGTCTAACCTGTACATTTATGGAGAGTTGGATATGTATGGTGGGTCAATCTTGCTGCAGTACTGCAATGAAAAAATCCCCTGTAGCCTAAAAAGAATTTAAACCACCATAAGAGAGAGCTGTCTATAAAACTGCCATTTGAGTGCTGTCAACAAAGTCTATTAATACTCTTTGTATTATACATTTTTGGGTTTAATATTTAAAAAATAAGAAGCAAGGTTCTAAAACTGCATTTTGAAATGGATGCATACAATGCAACTTTTGAGATACTGCAAATAGCTCCATTGCTTCTGTCCTTAACAAACCACAATGTGTTGCTTTTACATTTTTAATAATGCTAAGTTCTAAGGATAGCAATATCGATTGTTTGGTGCAACACTTTTTCTAGACAGAAAAGTTAAAAAAATTCTTGTAGGAATTGTTGTACAGACATTCATGTTGTTTAAGTATTTGGTCAAGTTCATTGAAAGATTATGCTTAAGCCAACATGTTCTTGAGCTCCTGATGAGCACCTTGCATAGCAGCCTCTGCCATTAATGGGTGAATGTCAGCATGTGTTGTAAAGTCAGTAGACTAGTCAGTAAAAAAGCGCTATATAAATGCAGTCCACTTAATGCTGCTTCTGCTACTGTGGTTCTTTAAATAGCAGCAGCTTGACAGGAATCTATTACTGCATATAATGAGTTTCTGAAGCCTCTTAAATCAGTCAGTGGAACATATGGACTGTGTAGTGTTAAAATCAGGTTAAGGTGAGGTTACATCGAAGGAGAATACCAGGATAATGACATCCTGCAAGGCACCTAAATATTTCAGAATCTAGGGAGAGACACCTTAGTAAACATTACGCGCCGTGTCTTTTACAAATTCACAAACTTCTGGCCATCTGAGTCACGAGAGGTCGAACTTGAGGATAAGGGGAAAAAAATGTCTCAATGCAAAGATGGAGGTCAGAGAAATGGCACATAAAATTCACTTAGTATGCTGATTTGTCTGCATCCTTTCAGGCAGGGCATTTAACAGCTTCCGTCTCCCCATAAAGGAATTCAATTCCTGGGAAGAGAGGTGCTGGGGGCCGGCAATAATCATGCTGCTTCAGAAGCCCTTAAGCTCATGTTATGATGAAGCCAAACTGTCAAGTGCTAAATAGAAAAACATTATGTGCTCTCTTTTTGGGAAATGCACCTGTCATTCCATATTGGCTACGTGCATATCCTGGAACAGGCTGGAAACATTATCCGTCACTTTTACTCTCCTAGCACATATCTCTTAAAAGGTGGAGAAATAAAGCAGTGCATTGAATGCTTTAGGGGTCACAGCTCCTCACCAGCATGGAGCCCATCCCCCCCAAGTACAATCCATGATTACATGGATGAGATTCGCTGCTTAAACCTGAAGGGCAACTCTCATGCAGTTTCAAATCACACTACATGGCCTTTCCAATGACAAACTGCAAAGACTGAGATTCAAAGGGAAGAGGAAAGGGTGATAAAGAGAGGCAGGTACAACATTTTTGGCATCACATACAAAGGATTTCACTTTGAATGCAGCCAAGTCAACTGTAAATAGTATTTGGACCTGGAGGATACCAACTGTTAAGAATAGCCGAAGCTGAGAGCCATAAAACACAAGTCCTGCACCGGCAGTCCCCGATGAACTTAACACACTGCGAGAGTCAATGGTGTATTCCAGCCCATAATTAGGGCAAAGCACACTCCTCTATTTAAACAAATTTATCCAGCATTAATTTGAGAGGATCTTTACGGCTCTCCCAAGAATCTTCATCAAAAAGTCTGGTGAATTGCCTTCCACAGTGTGCTTCCCAAATGGTGACAAATGATTTTACTGCTTATTATTCATTAGATATGGGTCTCCACTGGTTCTACATGCAGCATTCTCTATAATTAAGCCTTAGGCAAGCGAGATACATTCCACTATAGCTGAAGTAGGATGTTTTTCAGATACATCTATCTCCTAATTTGGACATAGATACACACAATCAGCAATTAAGATGGACAGAGCTGTCATCCTGATCTTTCCAGATCTTTCCTGGAGTTGTAATGTGTCTGCCCAATCAGTGATTTCTCAGTGTGGCAAACAGTGCAATTGGCTCATTAGTGCAGCTCACCTGTCTCCATCAGCAAATCTGCTTCTTCCATTTACCATTTCTCCTTACCATATATGGATATATATATATATATATGGAAAATAAAATAACGTGGTTGTCACCTACATTATTAGGGATGATATTAGGCCCTGGAAAAAAAAAAAAAAGACTGTCAAACTAATTATACAGTCAGAGAAAAACCAGACTCTTCCCCACAAACAAAAGTGGCTCCTGACACTTGCTTCCAAAAAAGTCAATTTAGGATGTTCATCTGTTGTCTTTCATCGACTGTGTAAACCTCTCAATAATATCCAAAACACTTAACATGCGAACTTATAGGACCCCCAAAAATTTGAGAGCATGTTACTAAAAGTAACCATGTGTAGGTGTACAATGTCTATAGGCGAGTGTAAACTGTGGGCTGAGTCCCTATTGCACTCACAATGAGTCGTGGCTGGTGGCCATCCTCCACATACAGCTTGCTCCACTCTCTTAAGAGTTTCCTTGTGGGTTTGTCCAATATGTTGCGTTTGTCCTCAGTTCTGTGTTATTATCCTTTCACTCCAAGATTTTCCCAATGACCAGATCTTGGTCACTGGTGCGTTTGACGACCCGAAGGGTATTCTGTGTTTGTCCTTATCCGGCACAGTCTTTTTGTTGAGCAGTCGGTAGTTGATACAAAGGCGTAATGACCCATCTTTTTTTTTTCACACACACAATAGGTGTGGTGTATGGTGACTTTACGACCCATCTTTTGACTAACAACTCCTGGATATACTCCTTTACTTCCTTGTACATCAGCTTTGGAATGGAAGCATTAGCCTTCTGAACAGGGATTTTGTCTCTGAGCCTAATTGGCATCTGGAGAGAGGGGAAACATCCAATGTCACTGCTGTCCTTTGCAAATGCTGTAGACTCCTCATGGGTCATGATGACTAAGGTCAACATTGTTGACTTCAACCCTAACCGCTGTAACCTGTGATGCAACTCTGTCTTTCCCATCTCAATGACTTTGGCTATATGCTGGATGGAGCCCAATGTGGTTCTTGATTACTTTGCCGATTTTTGGGGCTTACGAATCACAAGAGTTTATCTAGTAGGAGGCTGGTTTAATACGATGACTGACGACGAGACGAGAGCCATTCAGGTATGTTTATAAATATCCAATATGGCGGCTCCCATTCCCCGGCCGGCTACAGCGGCAGTATTAAATGGATTGGACGGTAAATTTTCTCTAAAAGAAGAAGAAAAAACTGCACTTAAACTTTATGTTGATAAGAAATATGTGTTTGCCGAACTTCTGACAGGACGGCGTCTCATCACTCTGATTAGTTGTCTCCGCTCATCGATAAGGTTCCAGACTAATACACGTTGGCAAATTAGTCTGCTTCTTTTACACTTCTGGTTAGATGCTAAACTGCATTTTGTTGCCTCAGTACTCTCTGCAATGACAAAGTCTAATTGAATGTGATAAATCTTACCCTATTCGTTATCTGTCGACTCTAGGCTGAAGTCTTCATGGATAGTGCCTGAGTCACAAGGTCCGGTTGGCTGTACCCAAGTTCCTGCATACTGTCTGTCAATGCAGATGGCCGCCCACCCAGAGACCGGTTTTGCTCGAGGTTTATACCTGTTAAAGGGCTGTTTTTCTTCCCCACTGTTGTCAAGTGCTGCTCATGGTGGGAACTGTTGGGTCTCTGTAAATAATATTTTAAAGAGTATGGTCTAGACCTACTCTATGTGAAAAGCGTCTTGAGATAACTTTTGTTATGATTTGGTGCTATACAAAAAAAAATGGCTTGACTTCACTTGACTTGTCTTACAGACAACTGGAAAACAATTAAAAACCAGAAATAGTTACAGTACAAGTTAAAAAAAATTACAGTAAGTTACATAGAATGACGTCATTACCCACACTCTGAAAATCCAAATTTGCAGCCAGAGCTTTGACCACATAAGAAGTGAGACAAGCTCTATGAAAACAAAATATAAATAGATCAGAGGATGTATTACCTGCTGTACATTTAAACTTACACTAGTTCTGCTTAAGCACTAATAGCTCTTTCCCTCTTTTAGCGCATTTCTGGCTAATCCCACACTGTTTAGATCTGATCGTTGCTTTAGCTAGCAGTTAGTGTACTTAATATATTCTTAATTCATATTCTTATTGCAATTTTGGGTTTGTACTCCCGTTTTTTCCTCCTAATCTTCTCTACATTGGGGCTACTTGGCTGTGTAGCTACAGCCCAACAACAAACAGCACAGCTTGCCTTACTAACCTAATGGCATGTATGCAGAGCTAGTCGTTGCCACATAACAGTTAAAAGTGTTTTGATTATAACTTAACTGTGTCATGTTGCTGACGTTGATGTTTGTTTGTCTTACAGCTGAGCATAAATTAATTCTATTTATTTAAAACCAAAATTACAAAATTACAATACAAATTTTAAAAGAAGCAGAAAATTGAGAAATCAAGTGACCTAAAATTGGTCTGCTTCAAAAAACACTGGTGAGGAATGTGCCCCACAGCTAAAAAATAAAAAAATCTGTAGGTAATTTTCCAAATGTAAAAAAATAAGTAAAAGTTACAGTTGCTGATCAGCGAGTCACGGATGGACATTTTGAAGAGACAACACAACAGACCATCAGCTGAACTGTCTCATCATTAAATCTCAAAACTGTACTTCACATAGCACAAGGCCTGAGTATCTGTTGGTGTTGGTTCTAAGATGCTGCATAAACCAGGTGGTCTCACAAAAACTCCCTTTCAACAGGTAGAAACCTCGAGCACGACCGGGCTCTGGGTGGGCGGCCATCTGCATTGACCAAGTTGGGTTGAAAGTCAAGTCAAGTGAATTTTATTTTTCATAGCGCAAAATCATAACAAAAATTATATCAACACACTTTTCACAAAGAGTAGGTCTAGACCACCTATCACACCTATCACAGTCTGGACCCATGGCTGCCATAATTTCCATTGACAATTCAAAATTGATTCTTGGAGTGTTAACTGCACCCAGTACACCAATGGCTGTTTGAGCTGTTGGTCTCCATAGTCAGTAGCGGTAACGGACAGGTCATCATGGGCATCATGTTTGCTGGTGGATCATCTGGAAACTCCACGTAGAGACTATTCTGTGTGCACAGGTTAGCTTTCAGAGGGCACAGAATATCTCTTCCCAGTGGGTTGATGGGGGTGTTGGCTGAGTAGAGCAGAGGTGCAACTATAGTCTTTCATGCTATTAGCATTGGGACTGGCTATGTGAGGGGTATTATTTGTGTTTTCCCAGAGAAGCCTACTGTCTTGACAGATAAGTTGGAAAGGGGGAGCCTGACACTGTTTCTTCCAATGCATGAATAAGTTGGACCTGTGTCCACCATAAAAGAGTGTTCTTGGTTGTGAATTACAACTGGTATGATGGGTTAATTTTGCGGTTGTGATGATATAACTGGTGACATTGTTGCTTCCCCCCCTTGCTCCTCTGGGCACCCCTATTGCCAGTTCGCAGTGTTGTGTAAAAGGACAAAAGCCCAAGGTCACTGGAGCCTAAGTCCCAATACACTATGCCAAGATTTTAAATTTGATCAGTTTCCAATTGTTCAGGAACAACTTCTCATCCGAGTCCAAGAATCTTCAACAGGAGTCAGAGTACTGAGCAGCCAAGACTTTATTATCAATAATAAAGGAGAGACACTCAAAGTGCACACGAGCTCTGACCTATGTTGGCCTGTGCCTATGTTTTTATACACGAGCCCACACTTGCCCCAACCTATTGTTCAGCCTCAAAACAGTGTATTAATCCATAATTTTTCACCATTATATCACTTCTTTTTGCATGTGCCACCACCAGCCTGTGGCTGGTTCATACTGGCTCATACCGGTTCACCCAGCCAGGTGCACCTTATCTCTGAGACACATTCAATGTGTCTTCTTTATTTTCTCTCGTCCTTGTACTCCACATGACACCAGTATTTTCCTTTTCTCTTCATATCTAAGTCATTTGTTGTTTATTAGACACCCTTATTTTTATCAGGCACTTGTGGTCTTTTTAAAAAGCATGCAGGTGCACTCGGGTTCATGGCCGGGGCAGTGAGGATCACATGAGTTCATGAAGATACAGTGAGAGTTACATTATATGAGTTCATGCAGGTTCAGTGAAAATCACATTAGATATTGTCTCTATGGATTATTATTTTTAACATCTACTTCTTATTATTGTACTTCTAAACTAACAAACATCATAACATATGTGATTATTACTTCTAAACTAACAATCAACATAACATATGTAATCATCACTTTGCATTTACATTTTATCTTCTTCAGCACATCATGTTTTAATGAAAAATTATACCACAGCAGCTGGGTCAATCTCTTCTGTGATGACCTTCTTGTCCACACCCCCAGCATTATCTTCCAGACTGATTATCATTTAGGTCTGGGTTGGACTGGGAACGCTTATACTGCTGTGCATTTGAGCCTTGCCACCCCCCTCGTGGAGGCCCACCACCCCTTTGCATTGTTCTTCCTCTTCCTTGTGGGGGATGACAGTTGCCTCCTGCAGAGTTGACATGCACGTGGATTGGTGGCAGTGATGCAGCAACGGAGGTGACCGGGCTGTTTTCTCTAGCCCTTGGCAACCTTGCAATTGGGTTGAGGCTTGAGGTGCTGTTGGACACTGAGGTGCTGGGTGAATCTGAGGAGCCACTGTCACAGCAGATGGAGCTTGTGTCTGAGCCACTGTCACCACTGGGTCTTGAGTTTTTGCTAAATCTTTCTTGTGCTTGGTCAGCTCTCCGAGCTGCAGTTAATTTGTTGGCTAAGTGTTAATTTGTTGGCTAACTGTTTGTTTTGTTCTTCTGCCTCGTGTGTCGGGTCAAAAAGGTCCAGATGTGGGCCAGAAAGGGTTTGGTCTTCTTGCCGACTGTTAATCTGACTGTTGACTTCAAGGACTGCCTTCTTCCACTTACATAACATTATAAAAACCAGGCATATCCTGTCTCAAAAAGATGCAGAAAAACTAGTTCATGCATTTGTTACTTCTAGGTTGGATTATTGTTATTCCTTATTATCGGGCTGCCCTGATAAGTCTCTAAAGACTCTCCAGCTGATCCAGAATGCGGCTGCACGTGTACTGACAGGAACTAGCAAAAGGGAACATATTTCTCCAGTATAAGCTTCTCTGCACTGGCTCCCTGTGAAATCTAGAATATAATTTAAAGTCGTCCTCCTCACTTACAAAGCTCTTATAGGTCAGGCACCATCATATCTTAAAGAGCTGATAGTACCGTATTACCCCACTAGAGCACTACGCTCACAATGCAGGGTTAATTGTGGTATCTAAACTCTCTAAAAGTAGAACGGGAGCCAGAGCCTTCAGTTATAAAGCTCTTCTCCTGTGGAACCAGCTCCCAGTTTTGCTTTGGGAGGTAGACACCCTCTCCTCATTTAAGAGTCTAAAAACGTTCCTCTTTGATAAAGCTTATAGTCAGGGCTGGCTCAGATCAGCCCTGAACCATCCCATAGTTATGCTGCTATAGGCTTAGACTGCCGGGGGATTTCCCATGATGCACTAAGCTCCTCTT
The DNA here is from genome assembly GCA_031216445.1 of Lateolabrax maculatus. Taxonomy (NCBI): domain Eukaryota; kingdom Metazoa; phylum Chordata; class Actinopteri; order Acropomatiformes; family Lateolabracidae; genus Lateolabrax; species Lateolabrax maculatus. Next base: position 28,946,152 of record CM062213.1, on the reverse strand, counting down.
CTCCCTCTCCATCTGTACGCATTTTTATCCCACTAATACATGTTACTTACTATTCCTGGTAGTTTTTGTGCTTTTTTGCCTTCTCACTTTCTGCAGGTGTTTGTGCCTCTGGATCTGTAGAGTCTGGATCTGTGACTGCAGGCCACCTACTGCCCCCATGTTCCTGCTCCACACTCATTGCTGCAATTATTATTATTATTATTATTATTATTATTATTAGTCTGATTATTATGTTATCTCTCCTCCTGCTCTCTCTCCCCTTCTCTCTTCCCCTTTCAACCCAACTGGGTCAAGGCAGATGGCCGCCCACCCAGAGCCCATTTCTCCTCAAGGTTTCTACCTATTGTAGCAGCATAGAGGTGGCATCTATGTTAATTACTGCCCTGGTTCGTAATTAGCGCCAGGTGGCTGTCATTAGGTGGGCCAGTATAAAGGCCATCCTCCTCTGCTGGTTCTTCCTCTTGCGCCTCTGTCATTGGTGTGTCATTTTTGGGCCAAGGTTGGTTGGCTCAACAGGGCGACTGTATGCGAGCTGCTCCATGCTCCCTTATGTGCAGCTGTGTATTTGTTTGGTAAATGCCAGCTACAGTCGGTGTCCTCTCTCCCTCCCTCCTCCTGTGCGCGTGAGTGTCCTGAAACAGGAGTTGCTGTGATCAGCTGATTGGGGTCGCTGCTGTTTTGCTTCCGGTGAAACTTCGCCTCCGATGTTTTGCTTCCGGTGAAACTTCGCCTCCGATGTTTTGCTTCCGGTGAAACTTTGCCTCCGATGTTTTGCTTCCGGTGAAACTTCGCCTCCGATGTTTTGTTTCCGCTGAAGCTCCACCTCCGGGAAAGCTTCGTCTCCGCTGCTTTGGCTCTGCTGAAGCTTTACCTCCCCCAGAAACCTTGTCTCTCCACGCTGCGCTGTGTACGGCGGCATGGTGTTTGGCATTGGTCGCCACCAGATCAGCTTCAGCCGCCTGTGTTTTAACCAGGGCTTGGTCCCTATGTGTATGTTGAATGGGTGTTTAGCTTATTATAATTTTGTATTATAATTTGTTTCTTTCATTTTAGTTACTGGAGACTGGTGGTGGTAGTGCTGGTGGCCGGGTGGTGGTGGAAGGGGGTTCCTCACTCCACTGAGTGTGTGTGGGTCACGTATGTTGGGTGGTTTAGTTTGTTTTTCTTAATTTGGTGGGTTCCCCCCCCTGCACCTAGCCTTGTCCATCCATTCAGCTCCAGCCCCCTTAATTGATTTTACTTATGTAATTTTCTTTTGGGATGAATGAAATTTTAAATAATTTTTAAAACTATTTAAAATAAAATTGTATTTTTTCTAAATTGTGGTGAACTGCGTCTCTTGCCTCAAAAAGAGTATACTTACCTGTGTGCCTGGTGCTCTACTAAATTATTTCCTGGGGTGAAATTCCCCAGGTGGTGTTGTCGGTCTTTTTCTTAATTTTTGGTGTTAGTTAAATTATTTTTGAATTAATTTGCATTCCCACGCCTCGTGCCGCCACACTATTAAAAGGGAGTTTTTCCTTGCCACTGTCGCCAAGTGCTGCTCATGGGTGGGAATTGTTTGTGTCTCTGTAAATAATATTTTAAAGAGTATGGAAAAGCTGGAAAGCGTCCCCCTCACTAAGGTAAAAACAAATCCACACATTCACAATGATTGCCTAAAGTTTGATAAAAGACAATACAGGAAGTTTATTGTCATATTGTGCTTTGATTTTGGAACCCCTTCTAACCACTCTATCTTTGAGGTCTACTTCCTTATAGGCTTAAGACTGCCGGGTGATTTCCCATGATGCACTGAGCTTCTCTCTCCTCCTCTCCCTCTCTATCTGTACGCATTCCTATCCCACTAATACAGGCTACCAACTCCATTTCTTCCTGGTAGTCCTTGTGCTTTCTGTGCTTTTTCGCCTTCTCACTTTCTGCAGGTATTTCCGCCTCTGGAGCTGTAGAGTCTGAATCTGTGATTGCCTGCTGTCTACTGCCCCATGTTCCTGCTCCACACTCACTGCTGCAGTTATTATTATTATTAGTCTGATTTGTTGTCTCTCCTCCTGTTCTGTCTCCCCTCTCTCCTCCCCTTTCAACCCAACTGGATCGATGCAGATGGCCGCCCACCCAGAGCCTGGTTCTGCTCGAGGTTTCTACCTGTTAAAAGGGAGTTTTTCCTCGCCACTGTCGCCAAGTGCTTGCTCATGGTGGGAACTGTTGGGTCTCTGTAAATAATATTTTAAAGAGTATGGTCTAGACCTACTCTATGTGAAAGCGTCCTGAGATAACTTTTGTTATGATTTGGCGCTATACAAATAAAATTGACTTGACAGCGCTAAGTACAGGTGTGAATGCACCCAAGACTCAATAAGGACGCACTGAGATCCGATCGCTTAGATCCATGCTGAAGGACCGCCCACTTAACTGACGTCGTCTGCATAAGCAGAAGTCTGTCATGTAACACACAGCGCTCTTATAAAGTGATTTTACTGTGCCATAACGCTATTGATTTCTACGTCAGCTGAAGAGGCAGATAAAATAGAACTAACACTAACTAGCTAACTCCCAACAAAAGTATTTCACAATATTAGCCACAGCGTCTTAGTGTGATTATGAAGATCTGTCTCCAGGGCTAGCAACTCTCACGCACTGACCGTGAGACTCGTGTAATTGACGCTTTTCACACACTCTCACTAATTTATAATTGATAACGTGTTAGTCATAATGGTGTGTCTGCAGTGGCCCGGATCAGTGATCTGGTGTCTGTGCACGCTGGTAACCCCGACAGACAGCTTGTCTGTGCGCTGTCGGTATCTGTCTGGTACAAGTAGTTACAACAAAGAGTTAAAGCAAAGCTCATACAGTTCAGCAATGTACGGAAACTCAGGATTTCAAAATGGTCTTGTGTTTGGATTTAACTATTTTGGGCCATTCATCTGTTTCTCACTTTAAATTGAGGAAGTATCTCATCTTGTTATTGGTCCTATTGATGTACTTTCTTTCTGTGTTTGCATATAGTACAACATTTTATATTTAACTCAGTGGGTTGATACTCTCTGCATATACAACTCTCAACATTTAAAGACAATATATTATCTTGCATGGAATTGATGTCACGCCCTCTACCTCTGCCTAGCAGTCTCTCTCTCCGTGTGTGTGTGTGTGTGTGTGTGAGTGATTGCCTGAGTGGAGACAGGTGTGCTGGACCTGAAGCAGAGCCTCATCAGCTGCATCACATCTGACAATCAAGATTCCTACAAAAGCTCAGCCCTGACACACTCACCTTGCCAAAAAAGGAATCATAGATAATAATATTCATCTCTCACAAATAGAAGGAAAGAGCATTGTACAGAGGGAAATCAATAAAGAGTGGCAGCAGCACTGGGATCAGAAGACAAGAGGAAGACACTTACATACAATTCAAAACAAAGTTGGTATTATGAGAGTAGGGGAGGAAACAGAAAACAAGAAACTGTCATGACTAGATTAAGAATAGGGCACAGTAATCTGAACAGTACACTCCATAATCATAGGGAAGCATCCAACCAGTTTATGTGATCACTGCCAGGTACCAGAAACAGTAGAACATGTCCTGGTTAGCTGCAGGAAAACTAAATCGCAGAGAAAGATCATGTTAGAAAGAATGAAATGATCGGGGATGACAGGAACAGGAATAAGGAACATACTGGAGTGTGGTGAAAGTGGGCCAGGTAGAAGATGCCTGGTCAGATTCTTAAGGAGAACAGAACTGTTTAGGAGAGTGTAACAGTTTGGACAATGTAGGAGTTAACTAACTCCAGAAGATGGCAGACGATATGGATGCAAGCTGCCGTTAAAACCAGAAGAAGAACTCCCCTTGCCAGTTTTTTGTACTTGTCATAGCATGTCATGTCATGTCATGTCATGTCAAGTCAAGTCTGTTTCCAGCCAATTAAGTAAGATAGATAATATTTGTTTGTTGCCTGCATTCCTTAATCCAGTTTCTCCTCTCTTGCAGTTCTGTCTGTTCCGCTCCAGTCCCTGTCTCCAAACTCCTTGTCTTGTTCCCCTGTTGTGGACCTCCACCCAGCTCAACCATTCTCTGGATTCTCCCTGGATCTTCAGCCTCCCCCATCCCAGCTTTACCTGCCCAACTCCGCTCCACTCTCACCTGGCTCTCTTCCACTCTGCCTTGCTGCCTAGTAATAAACATGAACCGAGATCCAAACACCAGTCTCCTCTCCTCTCTTTGTCTTGCACTTGGGTTTTTTTTATTTTTTTAAGATGTCAGATTAACTCTGACAAACAGCCATGCAAATGAGTGCTTTGTTACAACAAATACAAACCAAATGGTTCAGCTAAGAACTCTTTCCCTCTCTTATATTTCTAGGTTGGCTTTTCTAGTTCAATAAAATTTAGTTTGTTTTTTCTTGGACAAAATTATCTTGTGTGGTTTGAACAGTGTTTTTTTTTACTTTTAATACTATGTCCCTGTTTGTAGATGGAGCTACTTGCCAACCCTCCAGATTCTCCTGTGAGTCCCATGTTTCAATGCACCCTCCCTCTGTCCTCCCAACTCCCCTTTAAGGCAACAACATGACTCCATAAATTCACCAGAATGCAGGAAAACTGTATGAAATCAACAGTTATCTGAGGAAAAATCCCCCAGATACTCTTGTTAGGTTTGGTCCGTTGATTTAGGTGATGTCTGGAGGCTGGCAAGCATGCCCTGACCCCTGCGATGGGTATTGTCATACATGAAATGCACTGACTTCACTGATACTGAATCTCATTCCAAACTAAATTGAAACAGTTGCTAACTTTGTCTTTTTTTGCTGTTTAGTGCTGGGCTGTTAGTGTACAGTGGACTTTATCAGAACCTTTTCACTGAAAACAGCTGCCAGCTGCTGCTGGAATTGTTGCTAATCAGAGCACTGAGACTGAACCAAATCAGTGAATTTTGGGCCATTGACCCAAAACAATGAGCTAAAAGAAGCTAAAAACCTACATAGATCTTAGGGGAACTGCATTGTTTGTGATAATTATGTATTATAGTTGTATTAATTTTATTTAATTAAAAAACACAAGTGATTGCTATGTCCAGGGTTTGTTTTCTGTATGGAGACATCTTGAATGGTGTATATTACTTCTCCATCCAAATGTGCTTGCCAGTATCACAGATGTAGCTTACAGCCAGGCTCTCAGATAAATCAGAGTTGTTTTTAATTAGTTTAGGATTTTTTTCCCCCTTTCTTCATGACTGAGATCACAGCAAATTTAAATCACAGGATCTGGAACTCTATTTTACTCCTCTTGTTTTAATTAAACATTTACACAGTCAGAGGTCAGACCTTACATGGAATTAAACAGTTTTTCTCTTTCACTCACTCACTCACTCACTCTCACACACACACACTTTCTTCCCACAAAGGCAGTGATTTTTAATTTTTCACTGTGCTTGAGAAAAATTAATTAATCAATTAAAAATGTTGCTTATGGACTGAAATGATCCATCTTTGATATCAACCATCAGAATCCAAAACCATTGGTGATTTCACAAGTATCAACAGCAGTGAATATATTAAAGAGACCAATATGATACACATGCCAGAGACAGTTTGCATTGACTGACCATCGGCTGCATCGAACGTTGGCCCTCCATACGTGCTGACGTGCTGTGGTAAGCGTATCGTATCATTTCCAGTTGCCAGCGTCTCAGTGTAGTGTGTGTTTTTGCTGCTCTAGTGAGGTGTCTGAGCTGAGAGATGTCTCTCCCATGTGTGTCCAATGTTTAGATACTTGTGTGGATCCAATGTTTAGATACTTGTGTGTGAAATGTTTAGATAAGCCTATGTCCAAGGTCTGGCTACTTTCATAGATGGGTGCCCCTTGGGGGTTGTTTTCCTAAAGTTCCAAAGAGATGAGATCAGTTTCAACATGAACTATAGGTTCCACCTTCCCTTTCTGTAAAATAGCCATGTATGGTTATGAGGTTGGCTCTGAGCCTATCTTGTCACCACACATTAGCTATACCATGAGGCTTTAAAAGGTGGAGTTTGGGTGGAAAACGGGGGAGATTCACATTGGCTTCGGATCTTCTCACAGGCAATCTTTGGTGCTTGTTTGGACGCTGTACTTTTTGTAATAAACCTTTTTATACAATTAAGTCGGTGTCAGCGGAGATTTCTTCATCATCATCACATCATCGCTACAGAAGATACAACACTAGCTCAAAAGATTAACCTTGTTATATTCTATATTGCAGTGGCTAACTACCCACTGTACATTTAAACTAACACTAGTCTTAAAACACTCACAGCTTTCTCCCTTTCTTTGCAACTTTTCGTTAATCTCACAGCTTTTTGTTTGCTGTTCAGTTCTGTGACTGTCTGAAGGAAGCATAGCCCCCAGCAGAGACCCACGGTTCACCACCAACCCCTTCATGTTTACAACAGATTCTCCCCTCTCAACGACTCACTGGCTGAGAAACAAACTCTAATAATTGGCAGCTCAATCCTGAGAAATGTGAAATTAGTGAAATCAGTGGCCATAGTTAGGTGTCTCCCCGGGGCCAGAGTGGGTGTTGTATCGTATTTAAAACTGCTGGCTAAAGATAAACATAAATACAGTAAAATTGTAATTTACGTAGGCGTAATGACTCCCAATGACGCCAATCGGAAGTCATCAAAATGAATGTGGAGTCGGTGTGTAACTACGCAAAGACAATGTCTGACTCCGTAGTTTCATCTGGACCCCTGCCAAATCTGACATGTATAGTAATAGTTTATTTGAGGATTTTCAGTCAGGATTTAGAGAGCATCATAGCACAGAGACAGCACTGGTGAAAGTGACAAATGAGCTTTTGATTACGTCAGACAAAGGATTTGTCTCTGTACTTCTTCTGTTAGATCTTAGTGCCACTTTCGAAACCATACCATTGACCATGGGATCCTATTACCGAGACTGGAATATTTGATTGACATCAAAGGACCCGCACTAAGCTGGTTTCAGTCGTATTTATCAGATAGATTTCAGTTTGTACGTGTAAATGATGAATCTTCCGTGCACACGGTAGTTACTCACGGAGTTCCCCAAGGTTCTGCGCTTGGACCAATTGTATTCACCTTATATATGCATCCTTTAGGCAATATCATTAGGAAACATTCCATCAACTTACACTGCTATGCAGATGATACTCAATTATACTTATCTATAAAGCCAGATGAAACTGATAAGTTAGGCATGCATTAAGGACATAAAAAACCTGAAACTTGGTTGACCTGCAATTTTCTGCTGTTAAACTCAAACAAAGCTGAAGTTATTGTTCTGAGTCCTAAACACCTGCAAGACACATTATCTATAGATATAGTTACTCTAGATGGCATTGCCCTGGCCTCCAGCACCACTGTTATGAATCTAGGAGTAACTTTTGATCGGGACATGTCCTTCAAAGCCCATATAAAACAGACTTCAAGGACTGCCTTCTTCCACCTAAGTAACATTATAAAAATCAGGCATATCCTGTCTCAAAAAGACGCAGAAAAACTAGTCTATGCATTTGTTACTTCTACGTTGGATTATTGTAATTCCTTATCGGGCTGCCCCGATAATTCTCTAAAGACTCTGCAGCTGATCCAGAATGCAGCTGCACGTGTACTGACAGGAACTAACAAAAGAGAACATATTTCTCTAAAATGAGTTTCACTGCACTGTCTCCCTGTAAAATCCAGAATAGAATTTAAAATTGTTCTCATCACCTACAAAGCTCTTAATGATCCAGTGCCATTGTATTTTAAAGAGCTGATGATACCGTATTATCCCACTAGAGCACTACGCTCACAGAATGCAGGGTTACTTGTGTAAAGTCTCTAAAAGTAGAACGGGAGCCAGAGCCTTCATCTATCAAGCTCCTCTTCTGTGGAAACTAGTTCCCAGTTTGGGTTTGGGAGGCAGACACCCTCTCCTTGTTTAAGAATATGCTAAAAACATTCCTCTTTGATAAAGCTTATAGTTAGGGCTGGCTCAAGTGAGCCCTGAACCATTTCCTAGTTATGCTGCTATAGGCTTAGACTGCTGGGGGATTTCCCATGATGCAATGAGCTTCTCTCTTCTTCTCTCCCTCTCTATCCGTACACATTCTTATCTCACCAATACATGTTACTAACACCACTTTTTCCCGGTAGTTTTTGCCAGTATTTCTGCCTCTGGAGCTGTAGAGTCTGGATCTGTGGCTGCAGACCGTCTACTGCCCCCATGTTCCTGCTTCAAACTCGCTGCAGTTGTTCATTCATTCAGGTACTCCAATCCACATGAAAGACATTGCATTTCTTTATTCCACATTTGTGGATGTTTGTTTGTTTTTTTTCTGTTTTTATTGTCAAGTCGGAGATCAGAAAATCCCCAAATGTGGGTATTTTGAAGACCTTTTAGGACAAACATGAAAAGAAAATGACTTGTAAACTACAAGACGTTTGTAAAAAGATATCACGCCATATAAATAGTAAGTAAACAGTATATGTCCTGAAAATTGTGTTGTCCTATGATAATATGTAATAAAAATAAAGTTAATCAATTTTATTTGTATAGCGCCAAATCATAAAAGTTATCTTAAATTTTCCACATAGAATAGGACCTAACAATTCCCACAATGAGCAAGCACACACAGTGGTGAGGAAAAAGAAAAATTTTAAATTAAAATCCTTATCCTCACCTACAAAACTCTTAATAGTCAGGCACCATCATATCTTAAAGAGCTGATAGTACCATATTACCCTACTAGAGCACTACGCTCACAATGCAGGGTTAATTGTGGTATCTAAACTTTCTAAAAGTAGAACAGGAGCCAGAGCCTTCAGTTATAAAGCTCTTCTCCTGTGGAACCAGCTCCCAGTTTTGCTTTGGGAGGTAGACACCCTCTCCTCATTTAAGAGTCTAAAAACGTTCCTCTTTGATAAAGCTTATAGTCAGGGCTGGCTCAGATCAGCCCTGAACCATCCCATAGTTATGCTGCTATAGGCTTAGACTGCCGGGGGATTTCCCATGATGCACTAAGCTCCTCTTCTCCCTTTCCATCTGTACGCATTCTTATCCCACTAATACATGTTACTTACTATTCCTGGTAGTTTTTGTGCTTTTTTGCCTTCTCACTTTCTGCAGGTGTTTGTGCCTCTGGATCTGTAGAGTCTGGATCTGTGACTGCAGGCCACCTACTGCCCCCATGTTCCTGCTCCACACTCATTGCTGCAATTAATATTATTAATTATTATTATTATTATTAGTCTGATTATTATGCTGTCTCTCCTCCTGCTCTCTCTTTCCCTTCCAACCCAACTGGGTCAAGGCAGATGGCCGCCCACCCAGAGCCCATTTCTCCTCAAGGTTTCTACCTATTAAAAGGGAGTTTTTCCTTGCCACTGTCGTCAAGTGCTGCTCATGGGTGGGAATTGTTTGTGTCTCTGTAAATAATATTTTAAAGAGTATGGAAAAGCTGGAAAGCGTCCCCCTCACTAAGGTAAAAACAAATCCACACATTCACAATGATTGCCTTAAGTTTGATAAAAGACAATACAGGAAGTTTATTGTCATATTGTGCTTTGATTTTGGAACCCCTTCTAACCACTCTATCTTTGAGGTCTACTTCCAGGGGCATGTTTTCATGGAGCGCACACATGAGGATGCAGCCATAGGCGTCCAGCAGTTGTTAATTACCTTGTTGGACTGTACCAAGTTGTTAAAGAAGGAAGGGAGTGGGTAGAGGGGTTTTTGGTTAAGTTTGGCTTTTGTTTAGTATTTCTTTAGTTGATTATGTATATTAACAATCCTGCATCAGGCAAAAGTGTATTGTGGTAAATTAAATATTGTTAAATTGTAAATATATTGCGGGTTAAGTGATTGTGGGTGTGTCTGAGGTATTAGAGGCCATAGGTTTATATGCCATGTGGCAGAGCTGTGTAGAGAGTGAGAGAGCATGGGTTAGATTTGCTGCCGGAATCTGCTGCACATGTGCCACGGCCTTTGTTACCCTTCAGCCTACTACATGTGGGTGAGACTTGTGAATCTGTAGAATGTGTTTATGGTCACCAGTAAATAAACAGAGTTCTGAAAGAAATCCTTGCTTGACGAAGGATTGCTCACAAAATGCAGGGTTACTTGTGGTACCTAAAGTCTCTAAAAGTAGAATGGGAGCCAGAGCCTTTAGTTATCAAGCTCCTCTTCTGTGGAATCAGCTCCCAATTTGGGTTCGGGAGGCAGACACCCTCTCTTCGTTTGAGTATGCTAAAAACTTTCCTTTTTGATAAAGCTTATAGTTAGGGCTGGCTCAGGTGAGTCCTAAACCATCCCTTAGTTATGCTGTTATAGGCTTAGACTGCCGGGGGATTTCCTATGACACACTGAGCTTCTTTCTCCTCCTCGCATTCCTATCCCACTAATACAGGTTACCAACTCCACTTCTTCCTGGTAGTTTTTGTGCTTTCTGTGCTTTTTTGCCTTCTCACTTTCTGCAGGTATTTCCGCCTCTGGAGCTGTAGATTCTGGATCTGTGATTGCCGGCTGTCTACTGCCCCCATGTTCCTGCTCCACACTCACTGCTGAAGTTGTTATTATTATTATTATTATTATTATTATTATTAGTCTGATTTGTTGTCTCTCCTCCTGTTCTGTCTCCCCTCTCCCCCTCTCTCCTCCCCTTTCAACCCAACTCGGTCGATGCAGATGGCCGTCCACCCAGAGCCTGCTTCTGCTCGAGGTTTCTACCTGTTAAAAGGGAGTTTTTCCTCGCCACTGTCACCAAGTGCTTGCTCATGGTGGGAACTGTTGGGTCTCTGTAAATAATATTTTAAAGAGTATGGTCTAGACCTGCTCTATGTGAAAGCGTCTTGAGATAACTTTTGTTATGATTTGGCGCTATACAAACAAAATTGACTTGACTTGACTTAATGTTGGTCATTTCTTTACCATGCTTTACACCTCAACACTGCTGGCTGTTTTCCTGAATGTATGAATTAAGGGTTCACTCCCAAACCCTACAGTGCTATACAAATAAAATTGGCTAGACTAGTTCTGGCAACTTTTCTAGTTTCAAGTTTGGTATGTACTGGATATGTACTGGTGTAACACTGACAAAGGTTCTCACCTTCTCCTGTCTACTTAGCTTTTATTAATGACCAAACAAACTGCCAGCAATCCAAATGCAAACACTACATTATTACAAAGTCACTGGGGTGCTGTGACACCAGGTTTAGAAGCTTTAAGCAGTGCAGGTGGTTTTCCCCTCAGGGCTTACTGTAGCTGTATGCACTCACTGTTGAGATTACTCCTAACACTCCATGATTTAATTAGTTATCAACTTTAGTGTAACCTACAGCTTAATACTTTGGAAAGATAATGACACAAAACCTGCTTTTCTTACACTCAATATCACTACATCTTCTTGATAAGCCCTGCACTCTTTTAGTCTGGAAGGTTCGTCACACTTAATAGTGGAAAACTTGATTACTTGAACTTTGATACATTTAGAGGTCTGGACCTGGTTATACAGGGGACAGTCTCATTCGCATTTCCCAGCAGTACTTCTCAGTCTGTAAAAAACAGTTGCTTCATGTGTGATATCATAAACCGTAGTGATGGGAATAGGGCTATCTCTGATTAGGCTTGGATCCTACACATTCTCAAAGCCTGCGTTACAAACTGTGGGTGTCAAAAGGATATTGGCATTTATGGGGAAGAGAGGGTCTAAGAAAGAAGCTATGGGGTTGTAATAATGAGAATCATAGGATCCAGTATTTTTGGGATTTGACTCATGCTCGGATTAGGTTAAGGTCAGGATATCTCGCCCTATGCTGCTTTGATTTGGAACTTTTTTTTTTAAGTACCAAATGGAGTAATCCTCTAAATGCATTTAGTCAAGGAAACATCTAATCTAAGACTATACATCTAACTATTTTTTCAGGTTTAATAAACCACATTTTAACTGGTAACCTGTATGTCACTAATATATAATACATAAGTATCTTAATATCTAAATATTAGGGCAGTCAAATTAGCACATTAATTCTGATTCATTACAAAACAACACATTAGAAACATTAACGCAAGTTATCGCATTTAATATTATATCAGAGGCTCTGAGCGCAGTGCTTTTAGTTTCTAAACAACAAGAGTGCACTCAGGGAGCCATTAGCACAAATGAACATCCATTAAATTCAAGCCCTCACCAAACAAATTCACTCAGTGCTGATTATGTTGATCACCGCCAGTAAGTCTCTCTGTATTTCTATACCGGAGTTTTAGATCTGGTGTCTGTGGCGACATTCCCATGCTGGCGTACCAGAACGGTGGCAGCTCCCTGGAGCACTGAATCTGTAACGGGTGGTGTACGAACCCAAAAGCAGCACACAGGACCCAAGGAGCAGTATGTGAAGACTTTTATTGGAAAGTTCAGCAGGTACATACGAATGCACACAAAATGGACGCCGGACAAGCTGCAGCTTGCAGCAGAGTCTTTCAGCCCAGTCTCCAGCTGAGCCGTAGAAACAGCAGACACAACTAATCCGAAACGGGAACAGAAGGCAGGTGCGTTTATCAGGAGTCAGACGAAAGTCCAAGGCAGGCAGGGTCGGCAATGGGAAAGTAGTCCGGGGATAAGGCAGGTGGGTTTACCGGGATCCAGACAGAGCAGGAAGGTCAAAGGCAGACAGGGCTGGCAACGGGACATCAGTCCAGGAACAAACACTGGAAAGTCTGGCATGAGAACAAAGAACAATCTGGCAATTAGTGTGAGAAAGGCAGGAGTATAAATAGTGGCTTGATTGGTGATTGCCGGCAGGTGAGTGGACAGGTGAAAGGAGTGAGGCTGATAAGGAGGGAGTGGGTGACAGGTAGGGTGGAAAGTTACTGGAGGGTGTGCCTGAACTGTGATAGAATCAGTGTTCCGATCAGAGTAGGGAGGTAACTCCAGAGTTGTAGGAGAAGCAATAAGCTTGTCTATAAGAAACAAAAGTTGAGTATTTTTGTTGCTTCTTGTAATCACTGCCAGAAGGGGGAGACAAAAGTTCTGCATTCCATTAGGTGATGAACTTGTGTTGAATATATATTATATATATTATATATAATCCCTTTTAGGGTCCACCCCAGGGTCCCCTCCCAGATGGACTAGCCTGGAAAACCTCCAAAGGAAGGCTCCCAGGAGGCATCCTGATCAAATGCCTGAACATCCTCAGCTGGCTCCTTTTCAATGCAAAGAAGCAACAACACTAGTCCAAGCTCCCTCAGGATGTCCAAGCTCCCTATCTCTAAGTCTTAGCCCAGCCATCCTACAGAGGAAACTCAATTTGGGTGCTTGTATCTGCGGTCTCATTTTTTTGGTTACTACCCAAAGCTCATGCCCATAGAACAAAGATTGACTGGGAAATCATAAGCTTTGCCATCCGGCTCAACTCCCTCTTCAACACGACGTTCCGCATTTCTACTAACGTTGCACCAATCTGCCTGGCCATCTCCCGCTACATTTTTCCCCACACACACTCGTGAGCAAGTCCCCAAGATACTTGAACTCCTTTGCTTGAGGCAGCAACTTACTCCCAGTCCGGAAGGAGCAATCCACCGTGTCCAGCAGAAAACCATGGCATCAGACTTGGCTGTGCCTTAAGATCCTGTCCATGAATACTACAAACAGGATTGGTGACAAGGGGCAGCCTTGGCGTGCAACACCCACTGAAAACGTGCTTGACTTTGTGCAGACTATACGAACACAGCTCTCACTTTGGTTGTACAAGGACCGGATGGCTCTCAGCAATAGCCCCGGTTCCCCATACTCCCCCAGTACCCCTTCCCAGGATTCCCCAGGGGACACGATCATAAGCCTTCTCCAGGTCCACGAAACACATGTAGATGGGTGGTCAAACTCCCATGAACCCCCACCAACCCTGCAAGGGTAAAGAGCTGGTCCACTGTTCCATGGCCAGGATGGAATCCACATTGCTATTCCTGTATCCGAGGTATGACAATTGATCGAAGCCTCCTCTTCAGCAGCCTCCTTTCCCGCACCCTGGAACAAACTTTCCTGGGGAGGCTGAGTAGTGTGAAAATCCGATAATTGGAATATACCGTCAGGGCTCTCTTTTCGAAATTGGGGACCACCATTGGATTGATGAGGAAGGAGTGGCTGACAGGTGATAGAGAAAGGAGAGGGCATCTGGTGGAAGGTAAGGGGATGGCAGGTCAGGGGAACAGGTAAAAAGGAGCAGATTGTGACACTGCCCGACAATATCCCCAGTCCAAGTCAGCAGTTCTCCCTGATTGAACACACCCTATGCCAAGGCCTGCTTTTTCCTCCTCAGTCATCGTAAAATTTGCCAGAACTTCCCGAAGGACTGAAAGTCCTTCTCCATAGTCTCCCTGAACTCTTCCCACGCCCAAGTTTTTGCTCTAACAACCACCAAAGCTGCAGCCCTTCTGGCCTCCTCGTACCTGTGTGGTGCTTCAGGAGACCCATAGGCCAACCAGGCCCAGAAGGTCTACTTCTTCAGCTTGATGGCTTCTTTCATGGTTGTGACCAACATTAGTCCACCAGCAGGCACCGACTGCCTTCTGACCACAATTCCTAGCAGCTGCCTCTACAATGGAAGCTCTCAACATGGCCCCTCGGATTCCACGTCCCCAGCCTCCCCAGGATTTACAAGAAATTCTTCCGGAGGTGGGAGTAGAACAGTGATTTTCAACCTTTTTTGAGCCGCAGCACATTTTTTACATTTACAAAATCCTGGGGCACACCACCAACCAAAATGACACAAAATTACACTCTAACACAGTACATATAATACATATAGTTAATAATATAGTTTCTAAATGTATTTATACTCAGTGTGAAACCTGGGCCTGTTTCGATGAACACAAAATGGATATCCTGGCAGTAATGGTAGAAAAACACACACAAAGCTCTTCCTCAACAGCTCTCAATCTCTCTCTGTTTTTAGTTTTTATCGCAGTCAAGCTTGAGAAGCTCAGCTCACACACATATGTGGTTGAAAACGGGAGCAATGTCAAAATAGCTTTGTTGGCCAGAATGGGGAACTCCTTGGCAACAGATAACCAAAAACTGTCCAAAGGAAGATCAGCAAAGTTTAGCTTTAAACCACGATCTTGTTTCAATTTGTTCAATGAGTTCCTCTTGCTCCTTTAAAGTCATGTCCTTTCCAGGAACGGATGCTGAGCTGTATGGGTCTCTAACCCAGTCAAGGCATTCTGTGAGAAATAAAATGACAACTTCTCCTCAAGAGTTTTCAAATGTGTGCCAATCACCTCGCACATTGCAGCAGTGTTGCCTTCATGCAGTTTCTCAGTGAGTGGGAACATCTCAAGGTTGCCACGCTGCACATGTTGTTGCCAGAGCTGCACCTTTTAAACGGAATCCGTTCATTTTATCAGTGCTTGTAAGCAGGTTTTCATTTCGGCCTTACATCCGTGTGTTCAGTTCATTCAGATGGTGAAATATATCAGCCAGGTATGCCAGCTTTGCACACCACTCATCACTTGCAAGCAGCTTTGAGTAATCGGACCTCTCGTTTGTCAGAAAAACTTTGAGTTCCTCTCGCAGCTCATACACACGGGCCAGCACTTTGCCTCGCAACATTTCAAAGGTCGCGTCTCCACAAAGTTCACTATGCGCACAACATCATCCAACACAGGAGCTAGATCTGCTGGCAAGGTCTTTGCAACGAGGCCTCACGGTGCACAAAACAGTGCGTAACAATAACATCTGGGTTTCTTTCTTTGACCCTACTGACGAAGCCTTTGATGCGCCCGACCATGGCTGCGGCTCCATCAGTGCAGACACCTGTGCAGTTTTCCCACGTAAGCCCACTTTTGTCAAGATATTCTGACGTGACCCGAAATATTTCCTCTCCTGTTGATTTTTCTGGCAGTGCCTTGCAAAATAGGAAGTTTTCTCTAATGGCTTCTCCATCCACAAAACGCACGTTGGCCAAGAGCTGACAATGTCCACTAATATCCGTCGACTCATCAAGTTGCAAGGCAAATTTCTTACTGATGCGCATTTTTTCCAAAACAACAGTTTCGATGTCCGCAGACATGTCATCAATACGTCTGGTAATTGTGTTATCTGAGAGAGGCACTTTAGCTATCACTTTGGCCGCGTCAGGGCCGAGCATCTCATTTACAATGGCTTTACAAGCTGGCAGTATTAATGTTTTTGCCACAGTGTGGGACTTTTTTGATTTAGCTACGAGTTCAGCAACAAGGTAGCTAGCTTTGAGGGCTCTCTCGTTTACCTTTGTGGTTTTTCTCAAAAAAGTTGTCTGTTTCTCATTGTTTGTACGTAAGCGTACAAAATAGTCCATCAGCTCGTTTTGAACGGAAGGGTGTTTTGTTTCGATATGGCGTTTAAGCTTGCTTGGCACCATGGCACTATTGGATAGCTTCTCACCACACACCAAGCACAGCGGAGTCGGTGCCGTTGCATCCCCGGTGAAAGTAAATCCAAATGAAAGATAGCTTTCTCTGTATTGCCTCAAGCTCACCGTCTTGTCTTTTTTCTTTTGTCGACCACTCATACTAGGGCCTTCATCTGGGTCAGAATTTTGTCCAGAGCCCTGTTCGGCATTTGCATTTTCCCTTCTCAAAAACTTCTCCATCACTGTCACTTGCTCATCTTGCTGCGATCCAAAACTGTCACTGTCACGTGTCGCGCAGCACTAACTCTATTGTCTATAGCCCTCTGCTGCCACCCACTGAAATAGAAGAGTATTACATTATCTGCCACACTTTATTACAGCACAGACACCTGACAATGGTTAATTAGGTGATATTAGATAATTTCCCACGGCACACCTGACGATCTCTCACGGCACACTAGTGTGCCGCGGCACACTGGTTGAAAATCACTGGAGTAGAAGACCTCCTGGACAGGAGCCTCTACCAAATGTTCCCAGTTCACATAGAGTAGGTCTAGACCATACTCTTTAGGTGGTCAGTGGTGAGAAAAAACTCCCTTTTCACAGGTAGAAACCTCAAGCAGAACAGGGCTCTGGGTGGGCGGCCATCTGCCTTGAGTTACAGATGGCCGCAATAGAGTGACAGTTGGGTCGAAAGAGGAAGAGAGAAGGGGAGAGGGGAGAGAAAGACAACATAATAATCAGACTAATAATAATAATAATGGTTCCTCAGCAGAGGAGCTTGATAACTGAAAGCTCTGGCTCCCGGTTTTAGAGACTTTAGAAACCACAAGTAACCCTGCATTCTGTGATTACAGTGCTCTAGTAGGGTAATAGGGTACTATGAGCTATTTAAGATATGATGTTGCCTGACCATTTAGCGCTTTGTAGGTGAGGGGGAGGATTTTAAATTCTATTCTGGATTTTACAGGGAGCCAGTGCAGAGAAGCTAATATTGGAGAAATATGTTCTCTTTTGCTAGTTCCTGTCAGTACACAGTCTTTAGAGACTTATTGGGGCAGCCTGATAATAAGGAATTACAATAATCCAACATAAAAGTAACAAATGCATGGACTAGTTTTTCTGTGTCTTTTTGAGACAGGATATGCCTGATTTTTATAATGTTACTTAGGTGGAAGAAGGCAGTCCTTGAAGTCTGTTTTATATGGGCATTGAAGGACATGTCCCGATCATCAAAAGTTACTCCTAGATTCATAACAGTGGTGCAGGAGGCCAGGGCAATGCCATCTAGAGTAACTATATCTACAGATAGTGACTGTGTCAGCCTGGCTACAGTGCTGAAAAGAAATCTGTGATGTGTGTTGGAAATTCAGTAGTGGTTTCATTTGCTACTCCCTCTTTTAGCTGCTGCTTCCCCCACCACAACAAGGGTAAAACCATCAGGAGTGATATGCAAATGAGAAAACATATCGTTCTCCTCAGACCATGGAGGCCTGGTTGGCGAAAAGGATGCCACAGTCGACCCTTAGAGTCGGTCATGTCTGGTTTTTGTAGGGCTTTTAGCTTTTTCGATCAACTTTCTTGCATGGTATGGCCTCTAACCACTTGGTGAACCTGTCTACCATCACCAGCAAGTAACGGTAACCTCTCGTTCTGTTTTCTGCTCCCATGTCTGTGAAGTCAATGGTGATGTCCTGGAATGGTGCTTCTAGTACTGGAAACTTTCCCATTGGGCATTTGTATGCTTGCTTAGGGTTGTGTCCATTCCAAGTGTGGCAGTCTGTCAGTTAGTTTTTCACCATAGCTGTCATGTGGGGATGCCACCAGCATCATTCAGTGTTTTTCTGTGTTCTTTTCTTGTTCTCATGAGCTGGCCCGTGTACTTGTTTGAGTAGTAACTGACAGAGTTTGGCTGGAGCTACTATTCTTCCATCATGGGCTCTCCACAAGCCTTCCTTCATAGTTGCTCCTTTTTGATGCCATTCACTTTGCTCATATACTTTTGCTTGTTCTTGCATGTCAATGATGTCTTTTTCTGTCAGTTCTGGTAGTTGTTTAATGGTAACAGTCATCTGTCTTGGTGTGTACCCTCCAGCCTTTTTGGCTGCTGAGTCTGCAGCATAATTTCCTTCAGTTATGTTAGGGTCCAGCTTCTGGTGTCCTGCTCTTACCAGTTTATCCAGCTGTGCTCTGTGCTTTACTGGTGTGTTGGCTGTGGTCAAAAAGTCCCTTCTGACCTACTGTGGTCCATCCACATGTACAGCTCCATGTCCATAGGCTGAGTCTAAGTAGATGTTTACTCTTTTTCCTTCATCCCACTCCAGGGCTCTTGTTAAGGCCACTATCTTGGCCAGTTGTGCAGAGGCTGGTTGTGGTATGAGACCTTGGTCTATTGTGAGATGTGTTTTTGTCTGTGTATCCTGTTTTACTACAGCATAGGAGGCCACACTTCCACTGTGTCCTCTGTAGCCGCATCCATCTGTGAACAGGACCATATCTGGGTTTTTTAGGGGTTTCCGTTTCCAGATCTTTTTTCAGCTCTTTCCGCACAGTTTTGCTTTTGGCTGTGTTCTGTGTTCACCCCTTCAGTGTGGTATGTAATATGTGTTTGCAGCAGGACTTCTGAAATTTTTGTTTTTCTTGCTGTAGAGAAGGTGAATGCACTTGATCCCAAAAATGCCACTACTCCATGATTAGTGTTCACTTTCGACTTGTGACACATCACTATGTGGCTTGTTTTTGTGATTGCTTTTGCCAATGCTGCCAAATACCTTGTACATCCTGCTTGCCCTGTTTCCATACTATCCAGTTTGGAACTGTGGTACATTAGTACTCTTCGTTCTCCCTCCTCTTTCTGAAAAAGCACTGCATTAACAACACCAGCTTTTTGTGAAACATCCAGGTGGAAAGGTTTTGTGTAGTCGGTTGATGCCAGAGCTGCTGCTTGAGCTACTGCCTGTTTTGTGAGGCTGAAAGCTTCTTCCATGATAGTTGAGTCCATGATAGGTGGCCACAATGTCCCTAAGGGGTTTCGTGAGATCAACATAGCCTGGAACATGATTCCTGCTATATCCTGTTAGACCTAAAAAGGCTAGCATTTCCATGTGACAAGATGGATGTTTTCTGTGAAGCTGTTAGGATGTGTCCTTCATGGGAGACTTCACACTCTAGGAACACAACCATTTGCCTACAAACTTGCACTTTTTCTCTCTTGACTTTGTACCCTTGTTCTGCGAGCATTGTGAGCAGGGAGTGTGTGGCAGTCAAGCAAGCTTCAGCTGTAGGTGCAGCCAATAGGATGTCATCCACATACTGTATGAAAACTATGTCGTGGGACAGGGTCAGGGGTGTGAGATGTTGTTTTAGTACAGCATTGAACAGTCCAGGGCTATCCCGATAGCCTTGAGGCAGTCTGGTGTAAGTGTAGGTTTGGCCATTGTAGGTGAAAGCAAAATAATGTCTGGAATGCTGGTCCAAAGGTAAGCCAAAAAATGCATTGGCCACGTCCAAGTCCACTACTGTAAAGTATTGGATCTGGGACAGGGAGTGCCTCAGGTACTGTGGCTTCATTTACTGGGCGAAAGTCTTGCACCATCCTCCAGCCTTTTCCTTCCCCTTTTGTCACAGGTAGAATGGGAGTGTTCCATGTAGACTTGTAAGGAATGATGACACCGACCTGAGGCAGACCTTGGATTGTGTCAGCAATGCCTTCTTGTTGTTCTGGTTTGAGGCGGTATTATGGACACCATACAGGGCCTTGCCCTGATTTTACAGTGATATGAATGGGGGAAGTGTTTACCATGCCCACATCTTGTGGTGATAATGTACAAATCATGGCCAGAACTTCATCCAACAGCCTTGGGGTGTCAGGGTGGTCTGTTTTTTTTCTCTGCTATGATACCTGGGAAGCTCCTTGTCTTCAAACACTGTGTTTTCCTTTGTGGGAGCGGAAATGCACCACGTCTTCTTATCTTGCCTTCCATATGTGAGGGGCCTCTGTTCTTTCCCATGTGAGTGTGAGTGCTCTTTTTACCATGGGGCTCAATGATCTTGCTTCATACTGGCTCCCTACTGCCAGGGTGACATGTGGGCTTGACCCACCACGTTTATTAGAGCCTTATGTACCTTATCTGGGAGCCCCTTAACACACTGCATTTTCCACAGGGCCTGTATAGCTTTGCTGGAGTCATGCCTGGCTCCCGAATGTTGTGCCCACAATTTAGCTGCTCTCTTCAAGTATTCCAGCATTCCTTCTCCATCTCATCTTGATATCACCCACGCCATCTATGTTTCTCTCAGTCGAGTATTCTCTCCTTAAAGCATCCCACAAGAGATTCCTGTAAGTGTTGAATGGTTTGTTGTCAGGGTATGCAGACCTTATTCCTGCCATTTTAAGTAATTTCTTTGCAACTTGTACTCCCTTTGCTTTTCCCAGTAGAGCTCTCATATCTCGAGCACAAAGAGTTTCTCCCATTGTGAGACCTTCCAATGTTGTAATCCAGTCATCTGCTCCTCTCACCAGAGGGGGCAGTTTTCCCATCAACCCATACATGTCTCTATGTGCGAAGGTGACATAGGCTGGAGAGCCATTTCTGGCCACGTGCAGGGGCATCTTGATGTAGTTCACCTTGCCCTTTCTGGCCCTAAAGTCATAGGTGTGTGGCTCAAGCGATTTGGGCTCCGGTCCATGTGGCCTTGGAGGATACTGTGGTTCATGTAGATCATGAGGCATTATGTGTCCCTCAGATTGGCCAGTGATCACCCCCACCACTTTCTGGATAGGAGCTTCTGCCCATCCGTCAGGGTCCAGACTTATGGTCCAGCGAAGCTGATCATTCACTTTCCTTTGTTTCCCATCTTGTTCATCATCGCTGGCAGAGTCCCGTTCTCTGGATTCTCCTCTCTCCCAATCCTCTAAGTAATGCTGATAGGCTGAGATCATCAACTCTCCCATTGTCATTTCTCCATTCCATTGTCTTCCATAGGGCACTTGTGGTTCCTCTATCAGAAGAGGGGGGTTTGGTGTCCCTGAGCGGTTGGAGGCTACACTCCCTTTTCCTGAAACTTGTGCTCTCACTGGTGTCCCTCTAGTGGCTGTAGAAGATGGTGGAAAAGGGGAAGGTGCAGTAAAGCTTGCTAATGGAGGCGCAGAGGTAGGGCGGGTGCTCTGGTTTAAAGAGAGATCTGTTACAACTGATGTCAGGTTTTCCACTTGGTTCATGGAATCCTCCAAGAGCTTAGTCAGTACTCCTACGGCTTCTGCTGTTTCTTTGTGGAAGGCTTTGGTCAGTTTATCATCTGGTGCTTCAATGTCCAGGGTTTCTCAGAGCAGGGAGGTGCACGGTAGGGAGGGGGAGGGCCAACTCCCGGAAGGGAGGGGTATAGTTGGCTGGGCAGACCCCCTCTCTCTGGAGGTGCTGATGGGGAGATTGATTACACGGCTGCGGTTGCTGTTACTGAGGCAGTCCCAGACCCCTCCTTTTTCTCTTCCTTCCCTTTCCACTTTTTCTTGCCTGCTGCTGTCATTAGCGCGCAAATGGCCATGGTGGTTACATCTCTATCTCTAGCTTTTCCCTGTCTTCTGTATGTCGACCCCCATGTATGGCTCCCTACCTTCTTCCAGTCACAACAGGCTTTTCTATGACTCGCTGTAGCTACAGTCACAATGCACATGATCATCTGAGGGATAGGCAGCTCGGCTTCCTGGTTGCTGGTGAGGAGACCCTGTCTTACCCATTTTTCCCACAATTTTTCCACTGCTTTCTTTACCTGTCTTTGTCCTTATCACTTGCTTTTTCCTCTAACTTCTTTATTACATATACCTTCAATTGGCCCAAATTCATATGCTGGTCTTCCATTATGCTTGTCTTCCTGTTCCTCCTAATGTCTTTTACAATTACTTCAAATAGATCATGCAACCCAAACCAATGTAGCTTAACACTAAAATCACAAACCACGTAATCCACAATACTGCTAGTTTCCCCTTGTGACCTCTCACACTCGGTTACATGTTCTTCTAATGTCAAAACAACAGGAGGAGGCTGAGGCACGATCCATTTGTCTCTTACTAAGGTTAATACAATATCTTCAGTTGGCAATCAACCCAGTGCATGTGGTATGTCTCCCCAGTCACTCATGTCCACGAGAACAACCCAACTTTGTAATGCACAAAATCATAAATCCACCAACACTGCAATTTTCAATATGGTATTTTGAAACACTGTAATCTTCAACACTCACGACAGTATTTTCTATAAAAACATCACGCTTTGCTTTACCATGAAGTCAATTTGAGTTTTCAAAGTTGTCAATTTATCATATTATTACTGTTTCTCTTAGTTTTCATTGCTTTTATAGTGATATCACTTAATTCCCAATTATAACTATTCACTTTTTCTTAAAAAATCACACTTTTATTTTTTCTTAGTGTACCTTAAAGTTTTTTTTTTTTTCAGAAATTTTTATTTTTCTTTAATTTTTATTAATTTAATGATTCCACACTTATTCCCTTACTGGGAATGTTTTTAATTGATTTTTAAACCCCTCTCCAAGAGGTTGAGCATGAGTTTTAACATTCACAATTCTCACATGGTTCTTTACGAGTTCTCAACTCGAAGGCCTCCAACCTCTTAGGGACTCTAACCCTTTTCCACTTTCATAAGGGACTCTAACCCTATTTTCACTTATTTGGGTCTTTATAAGCTTTTCATCTTGAGGGCCTCCAACCCTATTTTGGTACTTTGTAAGTATAAAACTTACAGGCCTCCAACCCTTAGGGACTCTATCCCAATTTTAACTTATATGGGTCTTCACAAGCTTTTCATCTTGAGGGCCTCCAACCCTTTTTTGGTACTTTGTAAGTGTAAAACTTAAGGGCCTCCAACCCTTAGGGACTCTAACCCTATTTTTGGTACTTTGTAAGTATAAAACTTACGGACCTCCAACCCTTTTTAATTTTAGCTTTGATCCTCCAATTCGCATCGGTGAGTGACGAGGAGTCCAGAAACACAGGGCTGGTCCCTCCAAAAAGTTTCAGCAATGGACAGCGTCAAATCCTGTCCTTTTCTTCTCAGCAAATCACGTCGGGGTCACCAATTTGTTAGACACGTTCATTTATTTGTGAAAGAAAAGTCCAGAGAGAGGCTATTCCTTTAGTTTGCCATTTTATTAAGGCATTGGAGGATCAAAGACATCTTGTACAAAGATCTCTATTCAGTAAACCACAGACAGCAAACTGTTAATCTGTAGCCAATGTCCTTGAAAAGAGAGCGGTTCTTAACATTCCACAATGTTTTATAGTGTGGTTCAGCTATCTGATTGGTTGTAAAGAAAGATGGGGGAAGCCGTGAGTCCACCAATCCAAAGAGTCTGCGCCCTAAAGGGGAGGAAACTCTACACTTCCTTTGTTAGCATGCTGTTCGCTAACTCTGCTCTGTACCCTCTAACTACTACTTCTCCTTCAGCAAAGCGGCAACGGTACAATAAAAATATATTCTTTAAGCGGAGCTTGGATCTGGCAAATTATTGTTGGTTTAAATGTTATTAATTCTAACAAAGGTCTAGCTGCTACTGCTGCTGTTGATCTGGATTAACCCACTGCATTGGTGGGTTTCTTATCATCTTCCATCTGATGACAAACATTTTGGCCCTTGGGCCAAAAGCTAAATCGTCGTCAGATGATAGCCGATGGGTTCCAAGATTGCCTTAACTGTACCCGATGGGTGGAACAAACGACAATCAATAAAACAATCAATAAAGCTATAGAAAATAGAACCTCCATGGATTCTCATTAAGTGGCCTTTCTTACAGAACCAAAGATCTGATGTACACAGGGTTGCCCCTTCTCTACATTGTCTGCCACAGAGCACATCAGGCAGAATAAAGCTGTCTACATTAAAATCAATTTGGAGGATGCGCTCTCTCTTGGGGAAGACATTATATTCACTCCAGTATTCCAACTCTAGGGCATAGAACAATAAAGGCATGGAAAATGGATGTGAATGTTACACACACCCCAATAAATGTAATACAGGCAGAATGATACATAAATGAGTGAGTGCCCTGAGTTACAGTCTATTAAGGCGCCGTGTGAAGATGGGAATGCTCGGGAGTGCAGTGTGGGGCTTCACAGCTGGAAGGGACATTCATTGCACGACTGAGGTACTCCATCACAAATTCATCTGAATTGAAATGTGAAAGGAATGGAAAAAATGTCCTTTTTAGAAGTGAATTACTCTCTCTTTGATATGTTCTTCTTTGCCTGGGGGGAACTCAGATGTATATCTTAACTGAAGTCAGAAGGGAGAGTCTACTCTCAATTAAATCCTGGCTGGGCCAGCAGGGAAGTCAGCTTCAGTCCGGTATAATTAATGTAGAGGTGAAAGGACATGTTTGATTGGCAGGCAGACCACTATTGGGAGCTGGGAGAGCACATGCGCGCGTGTCTCTCTGACTATTCATACCTTTTACACTGAGTGAGTGTCCAGCAGGAATAAAAAGCAAAGCAATAGTAGAGGTTGGCAGCATTCACTCTTGTGTAACATTTAATAGACCAGCATGTATATGCAAAAGCATTTATTTAAGAGAAAGCAGTAAATAAAACACTATGTCATCAAATGAAAGGGCATGTCTGTGTGCGCGTGTGTATCCAAAAGACAGTGTGAGTGTGCATGCATGCTTGAGTGTGCATACATGCTTGAGTGTGTGCATGTCAGGTGTGCGCCACAAAGAATCTGTATCTGGAGCTCTGAGTTTTTGTCTGACTATTTTTGGAATAAACTCTGTATATCATACCTGCCGGTCTCTTCTCCTCTCTGCGATTGGGTCCTACACCTGCCAACCTGCTACACCACGTGACAATTAGTTTGTATGCAAACTGTAAGTACGTCCATGAAGAATAACTAATAACTAAATTATGAAAATACACCACAACCATTAAGCTCAATAAACAAAATCAATACAGTCCTGTGTCCAGTCCTCATCTTATGCTAGCTGTATACCCAGTTAGTTACCTAGTCTGTTTTGTTAACTTGCAATTCTGTCAGTCTCTGATAACCCAGACTGGGAAGAGTTGGGATTACAATCGTCTTTGCTGTGCAGGTCGGAGGATAATGGTTGCTCCTTTGTTCTCTTTGTAGAGTTAGCAGCTCGGCACTCATTTG
Organism: Lateolabrax maculatus; assembly: GCA_031216445.1. Classification (NCBI taxonomy): domain Eukaryota; kingdom Metazoa; phylum Chordata; class Actinopteri; order Acropomatiformes; family Lateolabracidae; genus Lateolabrax; species Lateolabrax maculatus. Next base: position 28,920,612 of record CM062213.1, on the reverse strand, counting down.
CTTTGTTGCTCCTGTGCTTGTATAGCCTGGGATTGAACCTCAGTTCGATTTTCAGGCGGAGACAACAAATCAGAGCAATGAAACGCCTTTCTGTCGGACGGTACTTCCTGTCGTAAGTATGGCAAACATATTTCTTATCAACATAAGGTTTAAGTGCAGTTGTTTGTTATTCTTTTAGATAAAATTTACTGTCCAGTCCGTTTCATACTGTCACTGTAGCCGGTATCTTGGCTATTTACAAAGATCCCTCAGCGGTGCTCCTCTTGGTCAGTCATCGTATTAAACCCGCCTCATACTAGATAGACCCAGGCTAGTGCTCATAAAGTAGGCTGGTAGACTTTGTGTCATAGCGGCTGGCATTAAATCATTTTTTTTTTTTCTCAGTTAATGGTGCATACGTTGCTAACTGTGATGGAAATCTTAGAGCTGGTTCACTCTAACAAGAAGTTTCAGGAGACCGGGATGTCCTACACAGAAATATTTATTGAAGCTCGATCGAGGAGGAAAGGGAAACACCACATCAGTATTTAACCTTCCCCAGAACTGCTAAGTTCCGCTATATCCAAATAGGGTTATTCCTACCTCAGCCTAGCATGTGTGATGACTCTACTTGATATCGGATCCAAACAAGGAAAGACATCAACCATCGCTGTAGTAGCAACAGCATAGCCTCTCTACAGTATCTCTTATCCTATGTCAACAACCAGGCGCCAGCCTGTTGTGTCTAAACCCGACACAGAAGATATCTAGCTGACCTTGGTCTACCAGAGGCCAGAGCCAAGTCGGCCTTGTCAGGCACACAGAGTGAGACAGGCAAACAGAGACAGGCAGTTGACCTGACCTGTGAAGCCCTGTCTTAAGTTACGTTTTACATACAAGAAGGAAAATTCCTTCACACTAACCAGGAATCCTAAGTAGGCTCTCCTGTAACTGCCATAAGGAAAAAAGAGTTTGCATATGCCCAAGCAGACTACACGGTGGAGGGGACCTCTGCATAGAGATCTGAGAGCCATCAGAGGAAAAAAGGTCAGAACATTAAGAGAGCACAATAAGGGAACTACAGTTCTGTTGACCGAGTTGGGGGCGTCGTCCAGGTTACAGGAAATGATTAGAGGAGAGATGCAACAAGATGCAAGATGGTTCTGTATGTCCGAACAACCATGTCTCCTCTTATGCTTCTGTTAACTATGGTGTGCATCAGGGGTTGGTTTTGGGACCAGTTTTTTTTTCTTTATTTTCTTTGTTTTCAATTTTGTTGTAATGTGCATTTCGAAAAGTGCTCAATACATTTTTTATAAAACCGTATTTATTCAGCACTTTTATGGCGGAAGGGTCGTAGTTTCAGCTGGGAGATGAGTGCAAGGGACAAGGACTGCATCAACCAAAATTGTTAATATTGCAGAGCAAGTTGTACATGTGGTGTTTGAAATATGATGGCGTTTCTTTTTTCTCTCCTCTATTTGTTGCTCTTGATCAGGCTCATAAGACTGGACAATTAAAAACTATTAAAAACTGTGCAAAACTGTGTCAAAACTTTATCCTAAACATAATTCTGAGATCCTAATTTAACAATTTAAGGTTGTAAACCTTAGTTCTCCTGCACACAGGAGAGCAGCAAGTTGTCTGCATGTAAAGCACATTTCTTGTTAAATACAAATTATATGCTATGCTTATCCCATAGAGGTGACACTGATCAATAGTCACCTCCATAGCTGCCATTTAGAAAACAAGCTTTTTTCGTTGAATCAGGCAGAGCAATCATAATGCTATTCCAGTACGTTATTTAATCCAATTAGCAAAAGCATCATTAAAGGATCATTAAAAAAAAACTTTATGACACCATACAGTCTACAGATCTGAGGTGAGCAACAGTGATGCAAGTGGCTCAGAAATTGCAATTAAAGCACATATTTAGTTTGTGCAAAAAGGTGTAGATGATCATATTTCTCTATTATTCCCAAGCCTGGAAGCAGTCACTTTAACAATGACTGATGCACCTCGGCCATAGGCTTATGAACTTAATCAGATTGCATTCGGACTGTGGTGCCTCCTCACTGAATTAGACTCAAATTTGCAGAAAGTATGATTAAAATAATTCACTTATTAATATTCTGAAGTACTGTACATGAGAGTTCTGATCTCTCCATGAGGAATAATGAAGTGGAGGAGAGGAAATTAAAGACAGATACCAAAAAAAAGAATCACGTTGTTCCACATTACTTGGCCTGATATACCTCTACTTCAACTTCATCTGTCATAAATGGAGAGGAAACCAGAGGGGAGTGAACATCTGTTACCATGGTTACTGGTGTGGCAGTTTTAGCATGCAGGAGGTCTGTATTCCATAGGAATTATTATTCACTGGTTAGTATTCATAAGACTTTGTTGTCCTCAGACCCACCATGCACTGCATCTCAAATATTTGCACCTCTGCAGTTAGAAAAAAAAAGGCACAAATTTCCCTATCCTATCATTGTTTATTTTAACGATTGCTTGTTTCGGAAGAATAAAATCAGCCTCACTTTACACTTCACATTACAAAAATAGTTGTTTGGTACCAAAAATAGGGTTAGATTGGAAAGCCTGTAAAAGCATTAGAAGACAAAGAAGACTGAACACAAATGCATAACTACACAAAGCCCTTCTGTCCTTCACATCTCTCAAGGATTTTTGACAGAATAGCATAATATATTATGGCTTGGCAGTATGACACCGTAAGGTCAAAAGGTTTATTTATCTTTTTCATCAACCTAATAAATACAGTGGTTAGCACTGTTGCTTCACAGCAAGAAGGCCCAGAGCTGTAACCTGCGGGCAGGCTGGGGACTTTCTGTGGAGTTTGCGTAGTCCCCCACTGCCTGCCAGGATTCATCTGGTTGCTTCAGTTTCCTCTTGTGAATGAATTTTCCTTCTTGTATGTTACATTTTCTTTCCTGTATGTTGTATGTTTACTTCCATCTTGTAGGTTAAAGGTAAGATAAGACAGTGCTTCACAGATCGGGTCAACTGCCTGTCTCTGTGCACCTGATAGATTTTGGTCATCCAGGTGCCAGAGCCAACTGGCTCTGGCACCTGGATGACCAAAATCAGTGTAAGGTGCTGCAGCACCAATTATGGTTGTGCTCAGAGCTGCACTGTATGGTTAGTGGTATTACGGTAGCCAGGTGCGCTGCTGGTGACCTCATAAGGAAGTGCCAAGCTGAGCTGGGGAATCATCAAGCCCCCAGGAAGTGCGCCACCCTTTGAAGCCAATTTGACATAGCGGCCAAACGGTGGAATTACAACTTCCGGGTCCGTCACGTGATGCCATTGGGCCCAAAAAGACTTTTTCCCATTGACTAACATTGAGAAAGAGACGTCTGTAACTCAGTGGATAATTTTTTTTGAGGTACATCAACTACCCAGTTCTTACACTTGAATAGCCCTTATTTAAATCATTTGGTCCTAAAAGTTGTAAAGTTCACTAACAGCTGGATCCAGAGGTTCTTTATTCTGCCATTCATGTGAACGTGTCCGAGAGCGGCTGGGGAGCGGGGCTTGCAGAAACGCTAGTGCGCATGCTCTATGGGCCCAACAGAGCGGGAAAATCTGAAACTTCCCCATTCTGAATACCCGGATGTTTGCTTCATGCGCCACTGAGCAACTTCCATAGGAATGAACGAGGTCCCGCCTCCAATGCTGTATCCAGTTCTCTTTATACATCCATGGGAATCATGCTTGCTGGACGCTGACTGCCTTGTGGCACAAGATGATATTTTGGGACACTGAGGAGCTGGGGCTGCATTAAATGGTATGTATGCCAGATCAGCGTGGGACACTCTGCTGTCAGCTTCCTTCAGGCTGTGGCTACAGGCAATGTCTCACAAGGACATGGAGTTCAAGGTTCAGGAATTTAAGGAGGAGTTGGTGCGCGAAAAGGCAGAAATGGATGACTTGCAGATGCAGAATGAACATTTAACTGCACAGTTGCAGGGGACAATAAAGCCTGATACACAGGAAACAAGTGACTTACCTGCTTGGGTTTTTGCCAAATTGCAGGGGTGGTGTACCCTCAGTGTGGGCTGCTGTTTTTAAAAGACTCCACTGATGATGTCACATGGGAAAAAAGGAAAATGGTGCCGGCATAATTGGGATGAATGTAATAAAGAAGTGTAAAGATTGTTCATCATGTCCATCTGGTCTTTTATGCAATCCACCTGACTTGGCCACTACTGAGGGTTTTGCTAAGGTATTAGCCTCTTCACCTGTTGTAGTACTAGAGATGTGTCCATGAACATTGTTTCAGCCTCAGGGTTTCAGAGTAACAGCTCCATAGGCCAGGCAGTGGTAGTACAGGCTTTAGGGGTGTAGGAAGGGCTACTACCTTGTAACTTGCTGGTGTCCACATCTTATGTGTGGATGCAGGGAGGAGAACTAATGGTCCCAGTTGTTAACGTTGGTCATACAGATGTTTTCTTAAACCCCCGTACTCGCCTGGCCCGCATTAGTATAGCAGATGTGGTGGCCGGGGGTGTTACCCCAGTTGCATTCCAGGAGGTAGGGCCACAGAAGGGGAGGTTTCTGTATGCATGCAGGAGGCCATGGTGGGGCAGCCATCGGCAGGGGTACCTAAGTTTCCATTTGAGTTTCACCGTCCTCATTTAGATGAGCAACAGTTAGCTCAGGTGAGGAATTTGTTGGATGAAAATGCAGATGTATTTACCAAGAATGATAGGAAGTTGGGCTGCACTGAGGTTATACAGCATGAGATTCACGTTAGAGAACACCACAGTTAAGCTGTGTTATCGAAAGCTTCCTCCTAGTCACTATGAGGAGGTTAAAGTATATAATGCAGCTTTTGCAGCAGGGGGTTATTAGGGAGAGTTGCAGCCCATACTCCTCGCCTCTGCTGATAGTGCGAAAGAAGGACGGGACCCTGAGGATGCATGGACTATCGCCAACTCAACACGAAGACACAAAAGGGCGCATACCACCTGCCCTGAATTGAGGAGTCACTGGATGCGCTAGGAGGTGCTCAATGGTTTTCAACCCTTGACCTGGCCATCGGGTACAACCAGGTTGTGGTAGCAGAGGGTGACCGCCAGAAGACAGCATTCTGCACACCATTCGGCCTGTTTGAGTTTAATCGCATGCCTTTCGGTTTGTGCAATGCGCCAGGGACCTTTCAGCACAGATCACAGACTTCCTGTCTGACAGGAGACAGCACGTAAAGCTGGGGAAACATGTCTCTGACTCCAGGACCATCAGCACCGGTCACCCCTCAAGGCTGCGTTCTTTCCCCTCTACTCTTCTCCCTGTACACCAACAGCTTCACCTTCAGTCACCAGTCTGTCAAGCTCCTGAAGTTTGCAGACGACACCACCCTCATCAGGCTCATCTCTGGTGACCTGGTGCAGCCAGAACAACTTAGAGCTCAACGCTCTCAAGACAGTGGAGATGGTTGTGGACTACAGAAAGAACCCAGCCCCACTCACCCCCATCACCCTGAGAGACTCCCCAGTCGACACTGTGGAGTCCGTCCACTTCCTGGGCTCCATCATCTCCCAGGACCCCAAGTGGGAGCTGAACATCAGCTCCATCACCAAGAAAGCACAGCAGAGGATGTACTTTCTGCGGCAGCTGAAGAAGTTCAGCCTGCCAAAGATGATGATGGTGCACTTCTACACTACCATCATCGAGTCCATCCTCACCTCCTCCATCACCGTCTGGTACGCTGCTGCTACTGCCCCTTGGCAGTAGCAGCAGCGTAAACAGCGTAAACAGTCACTATGCATTACATAAACGCACAGACCCCCGGCGTAATGCGTTACATTAACGTGCATTTTGCACATTCCTCACAGGTATAGTTTTATTAATTTTTTCATTATTATCTACAAAAGATATATTGCACATATTTAGTAATATTCTTTTCATAGTCTGTACTGTTAATTATACTTAGTACTACTTAGCACTAGCACTCTAGTACTTTAAATTACTATATTTATGCATACCCTTGCACTACTTGTCTTGTCTGTACTTGTCTGTAATTGTCTGTACTTGTTACGCACCAAACACATCACAGCAAATTCCTTGTATGTGAAAACCTACTTGGCAATAAACCCAATTCCGATTCCGATTCCGAGTGTGGAGCAGGAACATGGGGGCAGCAGAAGGCCTGCAGTGACAGATCCAGACTCTACAGCTCCAGATGTGGAAATACCTGCAGAAAGTGAGATGGCAAAAAAGCACAGAAAGCATAAGAACTACCAGGAAGAAGTGGAGTTAGTAACATGTATTAGTGGGATATGCGTACAGATAGAGAGTGAGAGGAGGAGAGAGCTCAGTGCATCATGGGAAATCCCCCCACAGTCTAAGCCTATAACAGCATAACTAAGGGATGGTTCAGGGCTCACCTGAGCCAGCCCTAACTATAAGCTTCATCAAAAAGGAAGGTTTTTTAGCATACTCTTAAACAAAGAGAGGGTGTCTGCCTCCTGAACCCAAATTGGGAGCTGGTTCCACAGAAGAGGAGCTTGATAACTAAAGGCTCTGGCTCCCGTTCTACTTTTAGAGACTTTAGGTACCACAAGTAACCCTGCATTCTGTGAGCGTAGTGCTCTAGTGAGGTAATATGGTAGTACTACACTATAACGTTAGCTAGAAAAATGAAATAATAAGAGGGAAACAAACTGTACATTGCATTAAAGCTTAGTCTGAACTCACCTCTCTTGACAAGCCAGCTAGCTAGCTAACATTATAACATTACACTGGCTTAATGTTAACTGTCAAGAGTACTTTACAGATCAGCTAATCTTAATTTAATTGATGTTGCAAAACGGTTAAAGTTAGACTGAATGTAGTGTAAGTCAAGGTAAAACCGCTCCTTGTAGTTTTAATTATTTTAATCAGTAACCGTCAGGATCATACTTTAGCTAAATTGGGATGGATATTCCAATGTTACATTCTGTGACAGTGGAAATAGCCCTATTTGTTCACCAGCTCTTTTTATTTATCTCTGTGAGATGTTCACAGCATAGAGGATGGAGTGTGCAGATTTGGCTGGATTCAGCACCATGTGGGCATGTTTATTAGAAATAACATTTAATTTATCTGATTTGTTCTAATCTCCAAAATGTTGCTGTTTCTTAGGTGGCAAGTCCAAAAAGACAGGCCCTGGTGAGGCAAAAGAGGCCCTGGACAGCACCTACTAGTTTATTGTGTTGAACATCACTATGCTGGCTTTCACAGAATCATTACACTAAAAAATATTGCAATACTCAAATTTAACAGTATTTTCTTAAAACACATGGTCCTGCAGTACATAGTAGGGAACAAATGTGTAGTTGAGTACACAAACACGCATCACAAAAGCACAGTGAGGCCGGCATACATCTCATTGTGTGCTTGCTTAAGTGAAGGAGCACACTGTACCCTTTTAAGCCATTTTCACATATGAAGTTTGTCTGGCTGCCCTTTCACACATGTACCACACAGCAGGAGATGTCCGTGTCAGACACATTCTCACCTACTGGAAATACTTAGTTTATTTTTATACTTTAGTTTAGGTGAGAGATGACGGAGGCAGGACACAACACAAAAAGTCACTGTGGTTGTAATTCAGCATTTTTAAGATTTTCACCAGTAATAAAACAGTCTCAATGTTTTAACAGTAAGTATTTCTAACTTCATTAGAAATACTTTAAATTATAAACAATTTGATTTTTACTTTGTGAGTCAACCATTTTGTAGAATTAAACACAGTCAAGTTTTAGTTAGTTTAATATCTGCAGCAATAAATTACCAAGTCATATCAACACTATAATATACAAACAAGCCTGATGATGGTCATACAGAAATAGAATATGGAGGTATTTCAAAGAGAAAAACATTTATTTATTAATCAATTTGGGATCTTTTTGTAAGCTTTATAACTTCACTGCACTTAATTGCTACAAAAAAAACTATAGAATCTTTTAATGAATCATAAATCAAAATCTGATATTTCTTTTTAATTTGAAATAAGCCAGTCTGATCTGCACATTTCATGAATATAGCAGCACAAAATATAATGTTAATATTTCCAGTATGACGTTATTGCATGGAATGAATTAAACTGAACCAACCTACATTTAATTGAAATTAATAGAAATTAAGTGAAATTTACATACGGGGAACTTTCACCGCACAAAGCCTTAAGGTGTAATTTTGCCTAAGTTCTCACACCATGAGGGCACTTTGGCTAACCAGAAGGCAACTTAAGGGACTTTTTGGCAACTGCACTGACGAGTACATGTATGAAGGGGAGAGATATTTCAAAACCCTCTCAGTCAACTTTGACTAATTAAAAAACACAAGTGAATTTTGATTGTGTTTTTTCAAACTTCAGCTAATTCACATGGAGTTAAAGTGACTTTTGGGATAATTTCTATGATTTGCTTGACTTGAGTTTTACATCAAATCTGTGATGGTGTAACTGATAAAACTAATGGTTTGCTGACCTGCGTGGGCCCCCCTTTAAGTCTGGGAAATAAAACTTAAACTAAAATGAGGTTTAACGTTTGTCAGTAAGTTTCCTTATTAAACACTTAAGAGCTTGCAATAAAATAAATAACCAATAAATAAATAAAAAGAACATAGAAAATACATGAACTCAGTACTTAGAAAACCAAAACCAATAGTGCCTAAATAGTAAATGTTATTTAAAAAGCTTGATAAGGCAGGTCTCAACAATACAAATTGCCACCATCAGTAGTATGAGTTATCTGCTGTATATATGCAAAAGATGCATAGATGGGTAACTGAAATCTGTCCATTCTCTATTTTTATTTTTTTTTTGTTGGTTTTATGATAAGCACAGTGTGTTGATCAAGACCTTCAGTCAAGATTTATGAGTAAATATTAAAGGGGTGCTACGGTTCAGGATTGGGCAATGACACCATTTAAAGTGTAAAATACTCTTATCATAGCAAGAGTAAATAAATTTGTCAAAACAGAGCTTTTGACATTAGAAGTTAGTGTGTATATATAGTGTCTTTTTGATGGCAAAAGTAAACAAAGATATTACCGTTTCAATGGTCTACAATACTGTTAAGCCCTGCCATTCAAGGCTTTTCACATTGTGGTTAGACCTAAACTAATATACCCATTAGTTTCATGGCTTCAAGCTCCAGTAGCCCTGGACTGTCATGTCAGCACTGTCATTTCTATTGTGTTACTCCAACATTTAGCTCAGTTTACTGAGCCTTACTCAAAAGCTATCCTTGACTGTAAAGGATTCTTCCCAGAAACATGGGTTAACTAGCCTGGCATTGCCAGACTAATTTGCAAATGGGTATTAGTCTGGAACCTCTCAGTTAATTTTTGATTTCCAAGGGGCGCTGTCGACAGACAACCAATCAGAGCAACGAAACGCCGGCTGTTGGACGGTACATCCTGTCAGAAGTTTGACAAACACGTATTTCTTATCAACATAAAGTTTAAGTGCAGTTGTTTGTTCTTCTTTTAGAGAAAATTTACTGTCCAGTCCGTTTAATACTGCCGCTGTGGCCAGCCAGGGAACACGGCAACCATCTTGGATATTTACAAAGATACCTGAACAGTGCCTTTCTCTGTCAGTCATCGTATTAAACCCGCCTCATACTAGATAATTGCTTGTGGTTGGTTCGCCGGATAAAACGACAGTTTGAATGGGAGAAGAGCCAGACGTATCTGCCAGAGCAAATGAAACATGAGCTGTAGATTCGTCTGGTTCCCGGGTTAGGGGTTAACATCACTTGTGTGACATTGAGGTTAAAAGATTACCATGGGAAAATTTGTTTCCCAATCCAGTCATTTGACAAGGCTCTTTTAACCAAGCCATGTGTTGTGGGCATTCTGAAGACAATACCATGAGCTTTGATTTCACAGTCTGACGTTTTAAAACTGCACACTGGGTTTAGATTTGCCTGAGGCTAAGTAAACAAATGTGAAAGTGTTCCTGCTCCACACTCATTGCTACACTTATTATTATTAGTCTGATTATTATGTTGTCTCTCCTCCTCTCTCCTTTCCTTTCAACCCAACTCAGTCGATGCAGATGGCCGCCCACCCAGAGCCCGGTTCTAGACGTACTCTATGTGAAAAGTGTCTTGAGATAACTTTTGTTATGATTTGGCGCTATACAAATAAAATTGACTTGACTTCAAAAGTCTTTAATATACCTACCAGCTGAAACCTCACTCTGATGATTACTGTTTAAAATATCTGGTATCCAGGTTAATTAGTTCAGATGCATGTAGCAACTGACTTAACTGACATGTTTTCCCCCTTTATTTGAAAACAAAAGAAATTGTGTCATATTCTTTTTGTCCATGGGTCAGTAGTGTATTCTGTCATGCTGCTGTTTATTTAATCTGTTCATTGTTGGCACAAACCAAAACTGTCAACGGAGCACAGTGTCAGTGTGAAGATGTAAAGGCCTGTAACGTAAGGACCTTTGACATGTCCAGTGGCTATAGAACTGCTGCTTCCAATCATCTGGTCAGTGTTTGGTGTGAGGGCAGCATCTCACACCAAACACCATGTTGGAGGAGGAGGAAGAGTGGGAGAGTGGGCCTTTAAAAAAAAAAAAACTGTGAGAAACTTTCCTGTGGTTGTTAATGCAAACAGCAGGCACACACAGTGATGTCAAGAGATCATGTAATAAGGGAATTATAAGGGAATAAAATAAATAGTTACCCGTACAGCTTGTTTAGGGAGGAGCTTGATGTTGCACATAGGAGGAACTGTCACTGAAAGTGATGACTGATCTGCAGCAGTTTGTTTCTCTGCAGCAGCACACCTGATCACTTGCCAAAGGATCAACAGTGAGTCTCTGCTGTACTGAACTGTGCACAGCAATGGATGCACATATGGTGGTGTGGAGGTAGGAGGATGGAGATGGTCCTGACAAGAAAACAGAAAGTTGTTTTTTATAAACTGAAGACTGAAACAAAACATGTTTTTTTTAACAACTTTTTAGTTCTAATACACAATAATCACGTACCTTGAACACTGCTGCAGTGCAGAAAACCATTTTCTGTCCAGTGCCATTTCACACAGAGAAGTTATAGAAGGCTGCGCAATGATCAGCCTCTTCTACATGTTTAGCTCGCTGTGCATTCCTGAGTGTCTCCACTGTGAAGAAGAGGGCCCTGAAGGAAGTGTTAAACCCAGCTGAAACAGTGCAATCGCAACTGTTAAAGCAAGACATTAAAAAGCCCATATTAATTAATTAAAATGTTTATTTCATTCAAAAATAAAACCCCCAATACCTTTTGCTCTGTTGTGAAGAAACCTCGACACTGCAGGGGGACACATGTCTCACATGTGTGGTCCAGCAGTGATGGGTTCGCTGCAGATTGAGTTAAGCTGGTGCTGCAGCAGCTGGTCTGTGGCAGCATGGTGTTTTAGTTATTATGAGCTGTTTTTCATCGTGTTGGAGGAGGTGAGGCCGAGGCTGGCAGGAGGACACAAGAGAACTGTGTCTCCCATCCAAAAGAAAAGTAAACTAACATGAGTTACAGTCTCTTGCAAGGCCACCCTGCCCTGCTACAGAGTGTAACGGGAAACTATGTGGGATGGAAATGTGGGGTTTCAGCGTGTCACATCGAGAACACATACTTCCTGATGTATATATGCTACAGTAAAGGTTAGCAGCTGTGTACAATGCTGTATACAGCTGCTACAACAGTTTTGGCCTGTGCATTTATTAACCCTGACCCAAACCCACTAGGATAAGGCCAAAATATGTTGGAAATGTATCTCATAACAGTATGGTTACCTGAAAAAAATCTGATCCGTAATATTATCCATTACCGGTTAAAATTTAAGATTACCAAACAACATTTCATTCTACTAGGTCAGTTTCTCTTGGGCACATTGCAGCAGAGGGAATCCTCTGGTCCATTTCCCCTCAATCCCAGCCTCAGAGAGAGTGAGGCAGCCTGGCAAGGTGCTGAAGCCTGGCTCCACAGAGGATAACCCTACTCTCATTATTATTGACCAGTTTATTTTTAATTTAACTATCTAAGTAAGTGGTTTGTCATATTCTCTACATGATTGTCAGCAAACATGGTTATCATGACATACTGTTTTTGATTTTATCATTGCACGTTTCAATAATTTTGTCTTTTAAATTATTTTAATCAAATTAATGTGTTATTAATACATGTTTCCCATGCTATTGTTTTTTTCAATTAGTTTAATAACAAAGTTCTAATAAACAATTTTCTTAATCTTTGCACTGATAAAATTAGTTTAGTCACAAGTCCTTTGCATTTTTATCTATCTCTAAAACTGAGCAGACTTCTTCATGAACTGTTGGAGGACATTACACAGTATAAAAGATCGTGATAACTGTAATAGGTTTTCATGACCCCAGAATGGAGACAATGCTGTGGTGTAGAGCTGAAGATGAGGTCCAGCAGTGTGTTCTTCTCTGTGGTTGCAGCAGTGATGAGTTGTGCATATCCCCTAGACTAAAACAGATCCAGTATCGGCTTACTTGCATTGGATAAGAGATTTTCGTTGAAATCACTACAGACGATGATGGGGTGACAATCTATGATCTCCAAAGAGGCCAGAAGGCTTCCCAGGTTTGACAGGAATTATCTCATACTGTTGTCTGGAGGTCTGTATACAGCTGCAATCAATGCACTCACTGGGGCTTCAACCTTCAGAGCCAAAAACTCAGGTCAGTTACATTATGTACGTACTGTTTTTCACATACACAGCAACTCCTCCACAACCGATGTTGGCCATTTGTGGTAAATTTGTGTAAGACAGGTGTCTGTTGTGTTTGAACATATTGTAGCCCTTTAAATGGAGAATCTCTGCAACAAAAGAGCCTTGTAGGTGAGTTTCAGTGAGACACAAATTGTCTACGAGACACAGTTCATGGTGGCTCTTGATGTCATTGACATGAGATGGCAGCCCTTCTGTGTTATGGTGAACAATGGTCAGATGGTCAATGGTCATTTGTCTTTATTTCGTTTAATAATGTTTTTGACACACCCAGGATTGTCAGAACCTGGTAGTTGGACCCAGCCACCATTGTAAAATGATTCATATTGTGACGGTTCTCAATTATTTGGGGTGCCAGCCAGGTTTCTCTCCTGGCATTGAAGAGTGATTTGCAGTCTTTAACTATGACAACTACAAACTACATATAAATTTAAAAACCCCACTTAAAGAAAAATAAAGGTGTTTACTCCCCCGTCCATCCGTCAGTAAAATCCAGTCCGGGTTTTGACGAAACTGCTGGGTAGAGGGTGAGTGGCCGTGACACACGGTTCAGAGGTGAGGCGGAAGTGATGAAGGGGTGTTGGATGAAGGATGAAGTGCTCAGCGGGTGCTGTCAGTGGCAGATAATCCGGTACAATTTGTCGGTTCTCCTACTCCTATCTCCTTTCCTTCTCTGCTCTCTTCCTCGTTCGCTCCATTCGCTCCATTTGCTCTCGCTCTCGTTCTCATTCTCTTCGTTTTCTCTCCTCGTCTCTCTCCCACCTCCTAACGCGAATCATCTACCTTTATATGGAAGTAATTAAGATTCCCGCACGAACCGGGAACGAATCGGTGAGCCGACCGTAACAATGGGTGTTACCGGGGGTGTGCTCAGGTGGTGCAACCCGCAAGAATTTGCAGGTTGTCACAATATGTGTGTTGGAAAAAAAAAAAAACATTTCAGTTCCATGTCGGATTGGTGAGATCACTGATTGTCAGATTTCATTCAATATATTCAAACTTTCATTCCATATGTGTGTGTGTGTGTGTGTATATATATAATTGTTGCTTTTCCTCCCCGTGTGGAGCCTGTATGTAGGTGTAGGAACTTTGACTGTTAATTCAGTAGTTCCATTTTTTAAAGTTGGGGTTATATGACAGTACCTTTAATAGGCTACATTTCTTTTTGAGGTAGGCTAAATAAATGATGACTTTCAAGGACTAAATGCGGCCCAATTTTTATCTGAATCTCTCCTTAATTATAACAGTGGCATCACTGAACAAATAAAAAGTCATGACAGACAAATTTGGATCCACGTATGACCTTTAAAACCTTAAACCTTAAAAGTATCATCAATCCAATGTTACATTGTTGGTTTTTCTATTTCCTCATATTTATGGAATGAAATATGAAATAACACAAACTACATCTCATATGACCATTAATATGATTTATACAGTGTTATTTATGTGCAAAGTAGACATTACTCTCTCGCTACATATCACATAACAGTTAGAGAAAGAAAAATGTGGAAACATTTATCCACACTGAGACAAAGTTCAGTTCTAATAAATGTATTGGTTATTTATTGGACAATTGCAGTAAAGCATAAGAAATATATTTTTGAAGAACATCAGCAAAATCACCAACACACAGCCATCACTGTCAAGTCAAGTCAAGTCAATTTTATTTGTATAGCACCAAATCATAACAAAAGTTATCTCAAGATGCTTTCACATAGAGTTGGTCTAGACCATATTCTTTAAAATATTATTTACAGAGACCCAACAGTTCCCACCATGAGCAAGCACTTGGCGACAGTGGCGAGGAAAAACTCCCTTTTAACAGGTAGAAACCTCGAGCAGAACCAGGCTCTGGGTGGGCGGCCATCTGCATCGACCGAGTTGGGATGAAAAGGGAGGAGAGAGGGGGAGAGGGGAGACAGAACAGGAGGAGAGACAACAAATCAGACTAATAATAATAACAACAACAACTTCGGCAGTGAGTGTGGAGCAGGAACATGGGGGCAGTAGACGGCCGGCAATCACAGATCCAGAATCTACAGCTCCAGGGGCTGTGATGGGCACAATCTGTTGTCAATTGTAATGGGTTGCCAATCAATATATCTTTTTAATTTCAAGCAGATGTGTGGTAATTTCTTGTTAATGCAACTGGTTAAATAAAGCACATGCAGAAACTGGTTTGGACCAGCAACAATGGATAAAGTCCTAGTTACCATAAGAGACAAAAAGGTATTGTCAAATTAAGAGTGAGAAGAGAAACTGCAGAAAGACTGAAAACTGCTGAGTAAAAAAGAAAAGTTGGATATCTTATTACCATTATAAATTTGGATGGCAATTATTTAATGAGATCGGTTTTCCCAGAAGTATGCCCAGCCAGTACCTACATTCACCCAGAGCCCATCTCCTCGTGAAACAAACCTGCCACAGCAGTCATCCTCTTCTGACAGCTTGGTTCCATCATGACACGAATCCCAGACAGGTACAGTGACTTTTTCTTTGTAATCTAAGGGATTAGAATACAGTATGAATGATTTTAACAACACTGCAATTTTTTTTACATAATTTAAAAAACAGGAAACCAAGCATGCAACAAAGATCAGCAGCCTGGCCCCTCAACTGCCCCTCAAACCAAATAACCAGCAACAAGGGGGAAAAAAGGGCAACAGGCGACCATCAATTCATGACATTTACCAGTCCAATGCTGAGCGGAGGACAGCAGCTCTGGAGTCAATGGTGAGGCCGGAATTGGCAAGATGGAGGACACTGAAGGGGAGAAGAAGAGTATTTAAAAAAAGAATAAGAAAAACACACACACACACGCATGGGTCAAAAAGTGACCCAATTAAAAGAGATTGGAAAGCAGCAACAAGAGATGCTTCAGTTTTCTAAAAGAAAGCACAACTAAATAAAAATGTTGAATGATATTTATGAGTCTGTGTTTTTGATACACTCATCAAGAAACTGAAACTCCATAAAAAGGGAGCAGTGGTTGGCTGGTTCACATTCACAACTGTGAAGTGCCTCTGGGGACCACTGACACTCCGAGATCCCCTGCTGATTTCGCCTGGGTTCTTACCACCCAGATGCCATAAGCTGCCACTTGGAGGCACAGCAGAAGTTTTGATGATGTAGAGGCACTTCAATCAAATGGAAGGTAACTTAATACCTAAGAGCCTTATCAAATTATTACACTGTCTTTTACATTAAAAAGCTTCACATCATGCTGTGGCATACTGCATACCAGCTCACAGAAATGTGTAAAGAAAAGAGAAACTGTAATGAAAAGGGTCTGAGTGTGAAGGTGTATCATGTCCTTACATGTGGGCACAAATAACTTCTCTGTACACAGATGCATCTTGGTTGTTAAGCTGTGGTGGGTTTGGATCATCGCTGTCCTCTGAGTTTATGAAGAAGACCCTGCTCATCTTCATCAAATTGGTCATCTGTCTCCAAACAAATGTTGTGGAGAATGCAACATGTGGTGACTGTTGCACTGATATTTGACACTTTTTTCATGTGCAGACACTTGAGCCTCCTGAATTTTGACTTCAGGATGCCAAAGCATGATCAATGGCCACACAAGCTGCATTGAGCTTCTTGTTGAAGCTCCTTTGTCTGGCGGTCAGGTGCCCATTATTCATGTAGGGCTTCATCAGGTGCTGTGACAAAGGATAAGCCGAAACGTCGATAATCTGCATTCTCCTTTCTGGGACCAGGGCCTGAGGATCTTCCTCCAGTATCCGTGCAACATCTGTGTTGCGAAATGCTCTGGCATCATGCCAACTACCAGGGTGACCTACATTTATGTGACAGAAGGCTCTAGCATACCACCTGATACAAGGTGGTATAGAGTAATTGACTTGTGTTCAGCATTTTTCAGTGAGCCTCTGCATCTGGACTCACAACATCTGTTTGTTTTCCCCTATCAGGGGGTTGGTAACTGTGAGAATTAAATGTGTGCTAGACCACTGCATCAATGTCAATACTGAAAGGTTTGGGAAAAGCAAGGGCTCAAAATTGGTAAAACTTAGTCAAGAAGAGCAGTAGAGTGCAAAGAGATTCACAGACAAGTTACCTGGAAGAGCTCAACAAGCAAAAGGATGACAAGTGGATGGAGTATTTAGCTAAGCAAGTGAGTCAGGAAACCTGCATAGCCTTTTATAATAGTAAGAAACTTCCTCAAGTATGACCAATCCCAGGAAGTGTGATAGGGAGGTGCTCAAACTTGAGAAAATGCTTTGCACATTGCATATGGTGGGAGGTAATGTGGGCTGGAGTGGAAATAGCAAAGCATGCCCACAAAGATTGGACAAAACACAATATGGGGGTAATGCCTCATAGCCATTAAATTGGGTGATGTGATCTTTCCTTTTTGTGTAGTCAGGGGGCAGTCATTAGAAAATACGGTTACGCGTAACACTAGTGCTTAAAATGATACAGAGGGATTAGTATAATGTAAAAACGAAACATGGTTTCCAGGCAATACAACCACAACTTACATCAAACTGCATTCCACAACATGTAAGGAGTTTGTATTAAATAGAGTGCCAGACTACTCTAATGGGAAACACCCTTTGGGAGATGTGTTTTTTGTGAAATGGATGGACAAGTAAGATCACAGCTGGAGAAAAATTGGACAGGAATTTATGCCCCAGTCCTGCTAACAGGACAACTAACCATACTAGCGCCACCAAAAAATACGTTAAGCAAGGCAAAAAAGGAGTTTGGAAAATTCATTGGAAAAAGACAAAAGGTATACATTGAATTCAACCAAGAACTGTATGGAATGCCTAGCGAACATCTAGCAATAAATAATGATTGGATATTCTCAGGGCAAATGGCAGGTTCGTAGCCACTGTAAGGTGAATCAGTAAATGTCTAGTACTTACAGTAGATGGGTAAACTATTTGTGGTACAACCAGCAAAGGTTCATAAACTGGACTACACAGCACTGGAAGGAACAAAAAGGCATAGTTGCATGCGGTTTTTACTTATAACATTACATAATAGATTTGCCTTAGAAACATTGCTGGCTGAGGACCAGGGAGTTTGTGACATTGTAGGAGCAGAGTGTTTTGTAGTCATTTCCAAACAAGCTGGGTTACTTGCGGAAGGCCATCCCGACCTGGAGACTTATAACTTAAGATCTGAACAACTGACCAGGATCTAAAAGTGTAATAAAATAATAAAATAATAAAAACATTTGACAGCTTCTGTAGGACAAACACAATGCCAATGCATGCAATACTTCTGAATCTCTTGCCCGATGGCAGCAGGGTGAACTGACTGTTTTTACTGTACTATCCTGGTTAATGAAATTACAGAGAACTTTAGACTGTTAAAAAACAACTGGCCTTGTTTTCTGTGAAGCACTGGAGAAAAATGTTGTAAATAGAATTTCAAACATTTGTTGTTCACGATGGACAGTCACTAAGTATTTTATTGAAAAGCATTTTTTGTAAGCGCTTGCGTACTCTGAAGGTTAATGTACTGTATCAAGTTTTCAATTTTCAAATACTGCTGATAGTTTGGTTGAAAATTGCTTCAGTGTTGCTTAGCATCACATATCAAGACATATACTATGTTTATAATGGCTCAGAATCCGACAAAAAAGAACCCAAAAGCATGACTGTTTTCTCTGGACCCCTGCCAAATCTGACCAGTAATAACATGTATAGCCGCATGTCGTCATTCAACCGCTGGTTGTCGAGGTGGTGTCCAGCAAACGATGTGGGTTTCGTAGATAATTGGACCACATTCTGGGGGAGACCTGGTCTGATGAGGAGAGACGGCATTCATCCTACTTTGGATGGTGCAGCTCTCATAGCCAGAAATCTGACCAAGTTTATTAGTGGACCCACACCGTGACAATACAGAGTTCAGACCAGGAAGCAGAGCTGCAGTCCTACACGCTTCTCTGCGCTTCCATTAGAGCGGTTACCCACCCAAAACCCCGTAAAAAATCCCATAGAGACTGTGTCTGTCCCCAGACCACTTCATTTAATTAATTCAAATTCAAACAGAAGAGTTACTTGTAAAAACTTAATAAAAATTAAAACTACCAGTGTAGTGGTACAACCAAATAAGAGGATTAAATGTGGACTCTTAAACATTAGATCTCTGTCGTCTAAAGCTGTGTTAGTCAATGATTTAATATCTGACTATCATATGGATATATTTTGCCTAACTGAAACTTGGCTGTGTCAGGAAGAATATGTTAGTCTGAATGAGTCCACTCGTCCTAGTCATAGTAATACTCACATTCCTCGAGGCACTGGCCGAGGAGGTGGAGTTGCAGCCATCTTCGACTCTAGCTTATTAAATCAACCCTAAACTTAAACTTAGTTTTAACTCATTCGAAAGTCTTGTTCTTAGGCTTTCACACTCAATTTGGAAAACTGTACAGCCAATTCTATTTGTCATAGTGTACCGTGCTCCTGGTCCGTATTCTAAATTTTTAGCAGAATTCTCAGAGTTTTTAACAAGTTTAGTCCTCAAAACAGATAAAGTCATTATTGTAGGTGATTTCAATATTCACGTGGACGTAGATAATGATAGCCTTAGTTCTGCGTTTATCTCACTATTAGATTCGATTGGTTTCTGTCAGAGTGTAAACAAACCCACTCATTGTTTTAACCATACCCTCGATCTTGTTCTGTCATATGGAATCGAAATTGAAGATTTAAAAGTCTTCCCACCAAATTCTGTCTTATCAGACCATTATTTAATAACTTTTGAATTTATATTACTGGACTATAGGCCATTAGGCAAACATTCCTTTAGTAGATGCCTGTCTGATAGTGCTGTAGCTAAATTTAAAGAAGTGATTCCATAGGCATTTAATTCAATGCCATGTCTCAATGTAACGGAGGACTCCTGTGCTTTTAACTTTAGTCCCTCCCAAATTGATCATCTGGTTGATAGTGCTACAGGCTCGCTGCGAACGACTCTTGATTGTATTGCTCCTATCAAAAAGAAAATAATAAAACAAAAGAGGTTAGCTCCATGGTATAACTCCTTAACCCGCAAGTTAAAAGAAACATCGCGAAAATTAGAAAGGAAATGGCGTTCCACCAAACTGGAGGAAACTCATTTAGTTTGGCAAGATAGTCTTAGAACATACAGGAAGGCCCTCCGTAATGCCAGAGGAGCCTATTACTCCTCACTAATAGAGGAACATAAGAACAACCCTAGGTTTCTTTTCAGCACTGTAGCCAGGCTGACACAGAGTCAGAGCTCTGTTGAGCCATGTATTCCCAGAGCTCTCAGCAGTAATAACTTCATAAGCTTCTTTGATGATAAAATTCTAACTATTAGAGAAAAAATTCATCACCTTGTGCTCTCAGCTAGTTCAGATACATCTTCGAGTACAGGAATTTCAGGAACCTCAGAAGCAGCTGTAGAACCAGATTTATATTTAGACTGTTTTTCTCCAATTGACCTTTACCAACTAACTTCAATGATTTTTTCGTCTAAACCAACAACCTGCCTCTTAGACCCCATCCCAACCAGGCTGCTTAAAGAAGTTTTACCCTTAGTTAGCAAGTCTTTACTAGACATGATCAATCTGTCTTTATTAACAGGCTATGTACCACAGTCCTTCAAAGTAGCTGTAATTAAACCTCTTCTTAAAAAGCCTACACTTGATCCAGGGGTTTTAGCCAATTATAGACCTATATCTAACCTTCCCTTTCTCTCCAAAATCCTTGAGAAAGTGGTCGTTAATCAGTTATGTGACTTTCTAAACAGCAATAGTTTATTTGAGGATTTTCAGTCAGGATTTAGGGAATTTCACAGCACAGAGACAGCACTGGTGAGAGTGACAAACGACCTTTTGATTGCGTCAGATAAAGGATTTGTCTCTGTACTTGTTCTGTTAGATCTCAGTGCCGCTTTCGATACCATTGACCATTGTATCCTATTACAGAGACTGGAGCATTTGATTGGCGTCAAAGGACCCGCACTGAGCTGGTTTCAGTCGTATTTATCGGATAGATTTCAGTTTGTCCATGTAAATGATGAATCCTCCGTGCACACGGAAGTTAGTCATGGAGTTCCACAAGGTTCAGTGCTCGGACCACTTTTATTTACCTTGTATATGCTTCCTTTAGGCAATATTATCAGGAAACACTCCATAAACTTTAACTGCTATGCAGATGATACTCAGTTATACTTATCGATAAAGCCAGATGAAACCGGTAAGTTAGCCAAGCTTCAGGCATGTATTAAGGACATAAAAGACTGGATGACCTGCAATTTCTTGCTGTTAAACTCAGACAAAACTGAAGTTATTGTTCTGGGTCCTAAACACCTGCGAGACGCACTATGTATAGATATAGTTACTCTAGATGGCATTGCCCTGGCCTCTAGCACCGCTGTAAGGAGTCTAGGAGTAATCTTTGATCAGGACATGTCCTTTAATACCCATATAAAACAGACTTCAAGGACTGCCTTCTTCCACTTACGTAATATTATAAAAATCAGGCATATCCTGTCTCAAAAAGATGCAGAAAAACTAGTTCATGCATTTGTTACTTCTAGGTTAGATTACTGTAATTCCTTATTATCGGGTTGCCCCAATAAGTCTCTAAAGACTCTCCAGCTGATCCAGAATGCGGCTGCATGTGTACTGACAGGAACTAACAAAAGAGAACATATTTCTCCGATATTAGCTTCTCTGCACTGGCTCCCTGTGAAATCTAGAATAGAATTTAAGGTCGTCCTCCTCACTGACAAAGCTCTTATTGGTCAGGCACCATCATATCTTAAAGAGCTGATAGTACCGTATTACCCCACTAGAGCACTACGCTCACAGAATGCAGGGTTACTTGTGGTACCTAAAGTCTCTAAAAGTAGAAGGGTAGCCAGAGCCTTTAGTTATCAAGCTCCTCTTCTGTGGAATCAGCTCAGAATTTGGGTTCGGGAGGCAGACACCCTCTCTTCGTTTAAGAGTATGCTAAAAACGTTCCTTTTTGATAAAGCCTATAGTTAGGGCTGGCTCAGGTGAGTCCTGAACCATCCCTTAGTTATGCTGTTATAGGCTTAAGACTGCTGGGGGACTTCCTAGGACGCACTGAGCTTCTCTCTCCTCCCCCTCTCTATCTGTACGCATTCCTATCCCACTAATACAGGCTACCAACTCCATTTCTTCCTGGTAGTCCTTGTGCTTTCTGTGCTTTTTCGCCTTCTCACTTTCTGCAGGTATTTCCGCCCCTGGAGCTGTAGATTCTGGATCTGTGATTGCCGGCCGTCTACTGCCCCCACGTTCCTGCTCCACACTCACTGCTGCAGTTGTTATTATTATTATTATTATTAGTCTGATTTGTTGTCTCTCCTCCTGTTCCGTCTCCCCTCTCCCCCTCTCTCCTCCCCTTTCAACCCAACTCGGTCGATGCAGATGGCCGCCCACCCAGAGCCTGGTTCTGCTCGAGGTTTCTACCTGTTAAAAGGGAGTTTTTGTAGAGTATGGTCTAGACCTACTCTATGTGAAAACGTCTTGAGATAACTTTTGTTATGATTTGGCGCTATACAAATAAAATTGACTTGACATGACTTACAGGTTAAGATAAAAGTCCATTTTTATTTTGGTCAAAACCAGGTGCAGCAGATCAGGCAAACATCCAATAAGGGGCTAGGCAGAGAATCATTGCACCGGCAGTAGGTCAGGAAGACAGAATGAAGGTGGGAAAGCTGGGTAGATGCACACTAAACAATCTTGCAAAGAGAGAGGAGACGAAGCAGTATGTATGTGTGTGTGTGTACACACACACACACACACACACACACACCACTAGACTAATCAGGGAAATGAAGAACAGGTGAGTGAGTGAGTGGACAGATAGTCAGGTGATGGGAATGAATAAAGTAATCTATCTGATGGGAAAGGGGTTACTGCAGGGCTAGAGGAAGTGGCTGGAACTGCATTGACAGGGAGGGTTAGTAAATGGCAAAAAAAGAGCAGGGGCATAGTTTATAAAACAGTGTGTAGGATCCATACTAAAAGTGTACATGCGAATGTGGCAGAGTGAGTGTGTGGGTGGAGGCCACCAGAACCGGACAACGCCACCTGGGGAGTCTCACCCCAGGAAATACTGCATCTTATAACAGTCTGACTAAGACCTCAATTACTTAACAGACAACACAAGTTCGTTTACTGACACAAGACAGAGACGTGGTTCCAAAGTAAGACCAAATTTATTATTAATTAAAATTAATTAATGAAAGAAAATCTGTAAAGAAAGGGATTAACACAAAAGGAATCAAATTATGAAAATGTAACAATTTTATTAACAAATCCTTTCATATAAAACACTAAGTCTATTTTTAAACACTTATTTCAAAATAAACAAAAGGGAGTGGACAAAAGCCAGCTAAAGGGAGGCAGCCTAGTTAAGTGTGTGTTCCAGGAGTGCAACAACTTATATACCACGCGTGCTTACGGCAATCACTGCAAATTGTGCATTACTGCAAACTGTGTCCCGGTGAACTTTAACACTACAAACAGTGAGGGGAACCACACTACCCTGCCTAGCCTCCACTATAAGCCGACTAATGCCACTAAAAAAGGAACATAAACAACAACATTACAAACAATTAAAAACACCAGTTGGTCCAGGCTAACATGTGCAAATTAATCAGGAGTAAAATTAATACCAGGGCAAAACAGCAGCTGACAATGACCTTAATAAAAAGGTGCACCGGCTAACCCAGCTTAATCAGTGTCCATAACCTTGGAGAACTATAAAAAGGACAAAAGTTCATGTCTATTAGTACCACTTCACATCGCATCACATGAATCAGCAGTTCACACATACCTTGATTCATTAGCAGACACCAATACAACCAGGCAAAAGAGGGAGAGGAGAGCTCAGAGTCAGAGGAAGCCCACACAACAGCCAGAGAGAGACGAAGAGACAGCCATGAGGCCACAGGTGCCTTAAATGCCCTCAGCCTAATCAGGAAGCAATAGGGAGGGGTTGGCCTGAACACCAGGGTGTGTTCAAGAACCAACCACTTAGTGAATGCAACCCTGGTTACCCCATCACACACACAAAAGGGTATGTGGTGATCTGCTTCTCAGTCATGACGCCGTCGATGATGGTGGTGATGTAATCCATAACAGAGGAAGCATAGTTGTTAATGTCCAAGTGTGAGCCACAGGTGGCCTGAGAAGCAAACATACTCCAGTCCGTGTGTTGAATCTTGTCCTGGAGTACAGAGTCTGTCCCTGCTGGCCACACCTTGATGGTCCTCACTGATGGCTTGACACAGTTGATGAGGGGTGAATATTTGGGGGTGAGGAACAAAGAAAGGTGATCCGACTGTCCGAGGTGGGTGGTGGGGGGGGGGGGGGGGGGGTCGCGGTGTATGCAGCAGCCATGTTTGTGTAAACATGGTCCAAAGTTTTGTTTCCTCTGGTTTGGCAGGAAACATGCTGGTGAAATTTGGGGAGTACTGTCTTTAAGTTTGAATGATTAAAATCACCCGCAACAATAAAGGTAGCCTCTGGGTGATCAGTCTGTTGTTTACTAATGGCTGCATGAAGTTCGTTCATTGCTAGCTTGGCATTAGCATCCGGTGGAATATAAGCAGCAGTGATGATGTTGGATGTGAACTCCCGTGGCAGATGGAAAGGTCTGCACTTAACCATGATGAACTCTAGGTTAGCTAAGCAGTGACTTCCAGGAGTAACAAGATCCGTACACCAAGCCTTGTTGACATAAATGCACAGTCCTCCACCTCTGGTCTTACTGGAGTCATCAGCTGATCTATCTGCCCGGTGTGTGTAGCGTCCAGCTAACTTGATAGCACTGTCCAGTATGCCTCCATGTAGCCATGTTTCGGTGAAAATCATGACATTACAGTCCAAAAGTCTCTTATTGTGGGTGAAGCGGAGTCGTATCTCGTCCATTTTGTTCACAAGAGATCTCACATTAGCGAGGAAGATGCTGGCTAGAGAGAGCTGGTGTGGTGTTAGCCTAAGCTTAGCTCTCAGTCCCCCGCCTTTGTTTTCGATCTCGACGCTGTCTTCGATCACTTCCACCCGGCTGGGTAGAGTGCGAAGCCTCCAGTGTTCTGGAGATCTCAGGGATGAGTGGCAGATCGGTGATAAAAGTGTCAGAAAAACGTAGTCCAATGTCCAAAAGCTCCAATCGGGTGTATAATGCAAAACCACTACTGTTTTGAACAAACAGCCCCGAAATGAGCAGTTAAAATACTGCAAAATTGTGAAAACTGGGGAGACGCTGGGCCTCGCGATCTACTCCCACAGCCATCTTACGATGATTACTATGATAATTTGTTAAGTTCTTCAGTGAGTTTTTATTTTTATTTTATTAGCATGCTTTGTGTGGTTTGATTGCTGAGATTTACTGTATTTCTGTTGGTTTATATCCAAATACAAGATTCCATAAGAGGAAAAAGATTCCTAATGACATTATTTAAAGTCATTTTAAGTAATTAAAAGTATTTTGACGAGTTTGATTTAATCTGCTGTCATCTTTGTTCACTTTGGGTGAGGGTCAAACTTTGGCTAAAACAGCACCAGCTCTGCTCCATTTTGCTATGCAGTTTTTTCAGTCAGTCCCACACACTGTTAAACTTGTGATGTGGAACCTACACTGTCTGATAACACACAGGAACACACATCCCTTGCTGCTTCTTTGGTTGTTCAGACACAAGTCAAGTCAAGTCAAGTCAATTTTATTTGTAAAGCGCCAAATCATAACAAAAGTTATCTCAAGACACTTTCACATAGAGTAGGTCTAGACCATACTCTTTAAAATATTATTTACAGAGACCCAACAGTTCCCACCATGAGCAAGCACTTGGCGACAGTGGCGAGGAAAAACTCCCTTTTAACAGGTAGAAACCTCGAGCAGAACCAGGCTATGGGTGGGCGGCCATCTGCATCGACCGAGTTGGGTTGAAAGGGGAGGAGAGGGGGGAGAGGGGAGACAGAACAGGAGGAGAGACAACAAATCAGACTAATAATAATAACAACTGCAGCAGTGAGTGTGGAGCAGGAACATGGGGGCAGTAGACAGCAGGCAATCACAGATCCAGAATCTACAGCTCCAGGGGCGGAAATACCTGCAGAAAGTGAGAAGGCGAAAAAGCACAGAAAGCACAAGGACTATCAGGAAGAAATGGAGTTGGTAGCCTGTATTAGTGGGATAGGAATGCGTACAGATAGAGAGGGAGAGGAGGAGAGAGAAGCTCAGTGCGTCCTAGGAAGTCCCCCAGCAGTCTTAAGCCTATAACAGCATAACTAAGGGATGGTTCAGGACTCACCTGAGCCAGCCCTAACTATAAGCTTTATCAAAAAGGAACGTTTTTAGCATACTCTTAAATGAAGAGAGGGTGTCTGCCTCCCGAACCCAAATTGTGAGCTGATTCCACAGAAGAGGAGCTTGATAACTAAAGGCTCTGGCTACCCTTCTACTTTTAGAGACTTTAGGTACCACAAGTAACCCTGCATTCTGTGAGCGTAGTGCTCTAGTGGGGTAATACGGTATTATCAGCTCTTTAAGATATGATGGTGCCTGACCAATAAGAGCTTTGTAAGTGAGGAGGACGACCTTAAATTCTATTCTAGATTTCACAGGGAGCCAGTGCAGAGAAGCTAATATCGGAGAAATATGTTCTCTTTTGCTAGTTCCTGTCAGTACACATGCAGCCACATTCTGGATCAGCTGGAGAGTCTTTAGAGACTTATCGGGGCAACCCGATAATAAGGAATTACAGTAATCTAACCTAGAAGTAACAAATGCATGAATTAGTTTTTCTGCATCTTTTTGAGACAGGATATGCCTGATTTTTATAATGTTATGTAAGTGGAAGAAGGCAGTCCTTGAAGTCTGTTTTATATGGGTATTAAAGGACATGTCCTGATCAAAGATTACTCCTAGACTCCTTACAGCGGTGCTAGAGGCCAGGGCAATGCCATCTAGAGTAACTATATCTATACATAGTGCGTCTCGCAGGTGTTTAGGACCCAGAACAATAACTTCAGTTTTGTCTGAGTTTAACAGCAAGAAATTGCAGGTCATCCAGTCTTTTATGTCCTTAATACATGCCTGAAGCTTGGCTAACTTACCGGTTTCATCTGGCTTTATCGATAAGTATAACTGAGTATCATCTGCATAGCAGTTAAAGTTTATGGAGTGTTTCCTGATAATATTCCCTAAAGGAAACATATACAAGGTAAATAAAAGTGGTCCGAGCACTGAACCTTGTGGAACTCCGTGACTAACTTCCGTGTGCACGGAGGATTCATCATTTACATGGACAAACTGAAATCTATCTGATAAATACGACTGAAACCAGCTTAGTCCTTTGACGCCAATCAAATGCTCCAGTCTCTGTAATAGGATACAATGGTCAATGGTATCGAAAGCGGCACTGAGATCTAACAGAACAAGTACAGAGACAAATCCTTTATCTGAAGCAATCAAAAGGTCGTTTGTCACTCTCACCAGTGCTGTCTCTGTGCTATGAAATTCCCTAAATCCTGACTGAAAATCCTCAAATAAACTATTGCTGTTTAGAAAGTCACATAACTGATTAACGACCACTTTCTCAAGGATTTTGGAGAGAAAGGGAAGGTTAGATATAGGTCTATAATTGGCTAAAACCCCTGGATCATGCGTAGGCTTTTTAAGAAGAGGTTTAATTACAGCTACTTTGAAGGACTGTGGTACATTGCCTGTTAATAATGACAGATTGATCATGTCTAGTAAAGAAGTGCTAACTATGCAGCTTACTCATGCTAATGCTAATTTAGCTGCTTCTTTCTAGTAAAACTGTTAGAGTTGGAGCTGGTATGTAAATGTTATGGAGGCCTGTTTGCATTTCAATTTAAAGGAACAACACATATAATTTCTTTCTAATGTATTTAATATACTTACACTGCTCATTTGGTGATTAGGATTATGAAGCATATGTGCTATAGTAACCAGTTCAAATGAAAGAGATTTGTATCTCTAGTTATAAGCCTTTTAAGTTAAATATATGTCGTTACTTGAATTTTTATTATATTTGGCATTGTTGTGTTTGTTCTTGTTATAGACCACGTATCTGTCAATTGCACACATATAAGCCCCAGTGGTTGCAATACTGTGCTGTTGTGCTTAGTTCAAGTTAGTAAAGAAGAACTGACCATATCTGAGCATCCTGTGTGTTAATACCAACACCCCAAGGCAAACGTCACTATTAATCAAATATCACCTGTACAGTCCTAAGTGAATACCTATTCAATATGCGCTTTTATTTTGAAACTCCCATGGCACATCTGTTTTGCTGTTTCCATCCAAGCTTACCTCCTTCCTAAACATCCAAACAGTGCTAGCCTCAGGCAATGTTGTCAACTTGCCGTATTTTTAGCTAGATTTAGCTACTTATCAGACCCTCTTAGCGACTAGCGACGAATTCAATTACTTATTCGGACCTCTGAAACGTAGTTGGCTTATGGAATCTTGATTGATACTGTTGTTGATTTGTGTCAGATTTGCAGGCCACACCTGGTGTGTGTCTGTGCGCATGAGAGTGAGAGAGCTTTACTGACAACAGCCCGGGGTCTCTCCCTCTCCTCAGTCAGTAGGTGTGGCATGTGGGGGGGGGCAGGAGGATGCTGCTCACTGCAGCAGTGGGAGTTCAGTTGTAGTGAGTTTCTGTTGTTACGTTGCACTCTATATCACACACAAACCTTTACAGTCTTTTAAATAGATACTGATTCATATATTGTTTTGCATAAATAAATAGATAAATATATAGTTTAATTCAGTATAAAACTGTCAAATCATATTGATATAAATGTAGAGCAGTTTCTTCCCATCAGACTCTTATACCTCCCCACTACACGTTATATTACTGTTAGGGATAGAAGGATACACACCTGACTCATTGCGTTACATGAATTAATATGTTTTGGTTACTATCTTGCACAGTACATTTTATTTATACTGAATACTGTGAACTTTTGCACATTCCCTGGTCAATACTTTGCACATCCCTGCACACAGCTCTTTAATTTTATATTTTATACATTTTTTTTCATGTTTTATTGTCAATTTTATATTTTAAATTGTGATGACTCCTCTGGTTGGTTCACTCTGCTGTTGCTGTGCTTTATGTCTCCAGAGCTGCAGATATGTAAGCTGGTTAATCAGCGGCATGGGACACACCTGGGCCCAGTGTGCCACATGCATATAAGTCAGATTAGAAGCCAGTCCTGGGCAGATCTCCTCTCCCTACACACCTCTGTGGTGTGGCTCTTCCTTTTCTTTATTTTTACTGCACAACATCCATGGAGGATAGTTTCACCCATCCACTCCCTACACTAGTGACTTTACAGATTCCTCCCATCTCTTTGTGTGTGTTATGTTTTGATTATTTTGCTGTAAACAAATGACGTTGTTATTTAGCTTACCCAGGTGTCTTTCGTTTTTGTTGCAGTCCAAGAGACGGGGTGCCACATAATTTGCAAAGGTACAATGTCAAAATTTCCTTTTGACACTAACCCTCTTTTGGCTTTGAGGGCTTATCACTTCATCTTCATCCCCAGTTTCTGTAGCTTCTCCCACCAAGGAACGCTCCGGTTCTGATTTAGCCATTTTTGCTAATGCTGTAGAGTCTGTGACACCTGTGTTTAAAAAAATACAGTGGATTGGCAGCCTGCGTGGCTGTCAAACATTGCAAAGGGTATACCAAAGATAAGGCACTAAAAGTGCAATAATATAACAAATGTGGTGGAGAAAACAAGTGGCCGTTTGCTCACAGAGGTTAGAGATTTTGCTTCGAAGTGCACAGTGTGATGGAAATCTTAGAGCTGGTTCACTCTAACAAGAAGTTTCAGGAGACCTGGATGTCTTACACAGGAATATTTATTGAAGCTCGATCGAGGAGAAAAGCAAAACACCACGTGTGAATCACAGCGTACTGCTACCCAAATCTGAAGATGGTGTCCTGAAGCTCAGTATTTAATCTTCCCCAGAACTGCTAAATTCCGCTATATCCAAATAGGGTTATTCCTAACTCAGCCTGGCATGTTTGATGACTCTATTGGATATCAGATCCAAACGAGGAAAGACGTTAACATTTGCTCTCCTAGCAACAGCATAGCCTCTCTACAGTATCTCTTATCCAGTGTCAACAACCAGGCACCAGCCTGTTGTTTCTAAACCCAAATACAGAAGATATCTAGCAGACCTTGGTCTACCAGAGGCCAGAGCCTACTCGGCCTTGTCAAGCACACCAAGTGAGACAGGCGAACAGAGACAGGCAGTTGACCTGACCTGTGAAGCATTGTCTTAAGTTACGTTTAACTTACAAGAAGGAAGTTTAACATGCAAGAAGGAAAATTCCTTCACACACAGATGCCATTCAGTGGAATTCACGCCAGTCTAAGTTCCAAAATTTATACTTCTTGACTTGCAATACTTTGGTTCATTCTTTTATATTTCTATACTTTTTACTTATTTTTATTGTTGCATCAATAAACCAAGGCAAATTCCTTGTATGTTAAAACACTTGGCAATAAACCAGATTTTTATTCTGATATTTAATACGTCCATGTGGAAGGCTAAAATATCTAATATGAGCAACTGCACAGGCCATCACTGTTTCATAAGTCTAACTATTATGTCCAAGCAATGGAATAATTTAAAACATACAGGCTACATCACACACAATCAACAACTGAGTCTTGAACTGTACTAAAGTAAAACCTTCAAAACTGAAGAACAAGCCAACCAAATGCGTGTTTACCTGTTGGATTGTGTCAGATACATATCTATTAACATGTTGTGAACATTAAGTGTTACTTCCATCTCAACTAACAAAAGCTGAGTACAAATTTCAGAGGAATCTTGATGGATTTCACTCATGAATGCCTTTCAAGTAAATATGTAAACATTAATAATAGGTTTATAGGTGAATAATAACTGTATACTTATTACCCCTGTTAGTACTGCTTGCTTTAATCTCACTGTCATACAGCTCAGCTTTAGTTAAAGGACATGGTCTAAGGCTTTCGTCTCATTTGATAGAATAACCCGCCGATCAACTGAGCCACACAGGCCAAAACCACTGTCACAACACTGAACTGTTCCAAAAGTGATCAAAGTGCACAGAGGTGTAAGCACAGATAAGCCAGACAGAGAAATCCAAGAGCTCTCCTGTTGTGGAAAAAGCTTTTACTGTGTTTGTGTAGAGTAAGACTTACCCACAGTGTTTTTAGTCTGTCTACAGTCTGACCTGGTCCGCTGCGACCTGCTTCTGGTTCTCAGCCCACTTTAATCAGGACAGCAACAGGTGGTGGCAGCCCGCTTTTAAATACACAGGCACAGAGGCAGTGATTACAGACATTTGATACCAAACCTGTGCATCAATATACATCCTTTATCTGAACAACATGGAAGTAAACACTGGTGGAAAGAAGTTACTGAACAGGGTGTCACTAGTAAGATGTGTGAAGGTGTGTTATCATGTCAGAGAAGGGAGCTGCCTGAAGTTGTACATTGTAAGCATTTTGATAAAGTATCTACAGTGTTTGAGGTTAACATGAATCTACACCACAAGTAAGTTAAATTTCGGCTATTTAAGAGGTATCTGGCTTCACACACCCCAAAACTGTTAATCCTGGATAACTGGTCTCACAAAGCTGGTTACCAACTGGTTCTGAGTATGTTGTTTGTCCACACTGGGAGAGTGACAATTGTTTGCTTCCTGAATTTGCTTTATTTTGAATGGAATTGGAATTATTGATGGAGACTATAATCCCAAACTGCAATGCAGAAAAGATTCTAATTCTAATTTTATAATTACAATGCAATATACTCAATGTAACCCTATTTTTAATTTATGCATGTGATATCACAATAAAAATTTAAAAATACAATTTTCTAACAATTTTGAAAATGAAAAAGGCATTTAACATTTCATTTTCAACAACTTAACTTGCTCTACAGTGGACAATATTCAAATGCAATAAGTAAAAAAGCACCAAGATGTCACCAGGCTCTTTTGGTGTCAAAATGAAAATGCAATCTGTCAGTCCTCTCATCAAGGTGGGTCTTCAGTTAGGACGACAATCATTCTCTGTACAGTAGGCAGGACACCAGAGGTAGCTTTATCCCACAGCCTCCAGCAAGCCTGACTGGTCCAGTCTGTGGTCTAGCTGCTCTGCCAGAGAACCAGAGGAAGATTGGCGTGGGACGTGCCTAAGGCTGAGTGCCATCTGTAGACTTTCCTCCAGTTTCCAAACACCCCTGGATGTGGAGCTATGAACTTTCTTTTTGTTTAACTTAAAAGTTAATTTATGTAATTTAACAACACAGGGTTTCAAAAACCAATATGAAAGTTGTAGCCCCTTCATGCTACCCAAAATATTATATATAATATGATCTTCATCTTCAAATTCAAACTTTGACACTGGGAAACATTGTAAAATATAAATGCTAATCTTGTATGTAATTATTCCGTATCTGTTTGTGCAGAGTGCAAGTTCACTGTATCATGTTAACAGCAGCCATAGTTCCCTCAAACTTTGCTGTTAATATGATCATAGAATACTGATACCATACTATGTAAAAAAATATTAATTTTTTTTTAATTTTAACTCATAACACATACATATGTAGAAAATTATAGTACTATTGTGGAAATTACCTTTTCATATAGTCCCCCATAAGCTTCTTCAGTTATCAAAACTCCAACCTAGAAGAAACTGCAATTGTAACAGGCATTCAAGTGTTAAAACTTGCAGAAGGTATTACTTTCCTTGCCTACTGCAAGTCACAGAATATGTGGGCTCTTATATGTTCTTTAATAATAATATTGAAATATCAGGATGCAATGAAGTAAATATTTCTGTTGCTGCATTTCTAATACATTTTAGAACATGAAATATGACTGAAATCAGAGTCTATTTAAATAAATACATTCTACAAAAATAAACTAATTTTAAATCTTGTTGGCATACATGCAGTATCAAATGTTTACAGCCAGGGAGCATCTATATTTGGTTAATGGTCTGTACCACAAATTCTTCACAAATATTAGGACATTTTGTTTAATTTAGTATTACAGATGCCCACTTGTACATAGACCTTCCATGCTTTGCCAATCTGTGTTAGTTAGCCACAGTGCTAAGCAGGCTATTTGCTCAAAGCATATTCCAAAACCACAAGAACATAAAAAAAAAAAATAATAATAATAATAAGTAAATAATTAGTTGTGTTGTTGGCCATTTAGCTCTAATCACCACCATTTTATTTTTTTGTGTGAGATACACAAACACTCTGATCTGTACTCTGAATCTTTTCCCTGGGGTTGCCTGCTGACTGAGGATGCTGTTTTACATTCATCTTCATAATCACTGTGTCATTGCCTCTGCATGCTGGGTGAGTCTCACTGTCCTCCACCAGCAGACCTCCATCTCTGCTTCAACATAACACTCCCCCACCTTCTTCCCACCAGGTCTCGATCTGCTAGCCCCCCGCTGTAACTGTCCATGTCTCAAACACACATACACACAGACAGGCCACCTTGTTCCATCCTCTCCTCTGCATATTTCTGCTGATTTATTTTATAGTATGCATTGAGTCACATGTTTATTACCAAGTGCGTCAGCTATAGGTCTTATGAAAGCAACACACTGCAAAAACATGAAATCCTTTTTTATCTAAAAACATATTTCAAATTTCTTTCAAATTCTGTTTTGAGAATTTTCTAGAATCAAATTTCATTATTCTTGCACTTTCTTGTTTTAAGATACTGACACTTATTCATTCTTTTTAAATGTATTTCTATTATGTTTTTCTTTAATTCAAATTAATTTAATTCGTAAGAGACAGTATAATTCAACTTTATTTTCTCTCATAAATAATTAAAATAATGGAACATGTGCATTCTATATTACCTATTTATTTACATACCTACATATGTAAATACAAAAACTGAAACTTGCTGCAAATGAAGAAAAGTACTGCAGAAAACCTAATCAAATACTTTACTGGGAAACACACTGCAAATACAATATGATATAAAATCAAAAACACACAAACCCCAAAAACAAATGCAACAGAAAAACGCTGCATATCCATTCAACACAATAGAAATCCCCCAGGCTTCTAGGGGAGCGCTACATCTGACAGCTGGCTTTATAACCCGAAGGGCCCGGCCAAGAAAGTGTCTTTTTCTTTGCTTGTTTTTGAAGCTGGAAGATAAGTGAAGTAAAGAGGTGACATAAAACGTGCATATTCTTTTTGTCATTTGGCCTTAGTATTTTACAATATTATAAAAGAGCAGCAGATTTACGTAGCTAGCATTAGTGTGCTAAAGACTTTAACTTCTACACGAACTTGTTAGCAACAACATTGTGTGCCAGATCTGTCATTTAGCTCCAACTAACATTATAATAGCTAATAATTATAATAGGTAGCTAAATACTTTCTGGGAGACCAAAGTGTTGTGACTGCATCTAGTTTTCTCTCCTCTACGTCATCTCTACATATGATGGGATAAGATACTTTATTGATCAGCCATTGCATTAGAAGACAACTCGTGAATCGTTTGTTGTACACTCTTGTGAGAGGCATCATTGCACAGGGTTCCTTTTTCAGAGGTATGGGTTAGCTTACTTACTGTCTTGTCAAAAAAATGTTGTTTACCCGACCACATCTTTTTATCCACAATTTCCAGCAATCTATCAAGCAAATCTGTAAAGGTTGGGGTTAAACCTAACCCTATCCCTAACAGTCAACACAGCTTACTTATAAAAAGTTGTTTATTTGACCTGTTCCTTGACTGTGGTTTTTCCTCCATCTTAGTTTTACCCAAGAAATTACTGCAGTTAATCTAATGACAGTGTCATCAGTTTAGCAACTAAAACAGTACACGTAACATGTAGGTTGGCTTGGTGAATTAATGAAAATATCTGCAGACCATCCATGATTTTAAGTTCATACAGCCAACAGTATCATTTTTTTATTTTTTTATTTTTGTCTAACTTGATTGGACGCCTCTTTGTGTGTCAATTACCCAGCTATATTCATGGTTACATTGTGCTGCTTGTGCAACAAAATATCACGTTGCATTTTACCCAAAATGTCTTGAAGACTTCACATGGCAAACTGTGATATTTAAATCTAAAATATTATACTGAGTGGAACACTCACAACTGTTTGCAAAGTCTTTTATGTTGTTGATAGAACTGAATCTTTGATAGAACATTCCAGTTGCCTCCTGGTATTTCTGCACTGTAAAACAGATGTCTGTTCCTGGGATGTTTGTAACTTTCCTAGGCATCAGGGTATGACAAAACATGAGCACCATTTTCTATATCCTGGTTCAAATATTCTGCTTCTTTACAGCAGCAGCCAACAGCTTTTCAGGTGACCATTTAGGCGGAATATCAAGGGAAAGTAATTTCCCACTCACACTGTGACGGTTCTTGATTATTTGGGGTGCCAGCCAGGTTTCTCTCCTGGCATTGAAGAGTGATTTGCAGACTTTTACGTCACACTAGGATGCACATACCCATAATGTGCACCCTACACATTGAATGACCTTTTCCAAAAAACAAACCACACCAACACAAAGTCTTAAATTACCATACATGTATTATAAGTGGTTGCACACAAAATCACCCGAACAAACTACATATAATTCAAAAAACCCCACTTAAAGAAAACAAAAGTGTTTACTCCCCAGTCCAGCTGTCAGTAAAATCCAGTCCGGGTTTTGACGAAGCTGCTGGGTAGAGGGTGAGTGGCCGTGACACACGGTTCAGAGGTGAGGCGGAAGTGATGAAGGGCTCAGCGGTTGCTGTCATTGGCAGATAATCCGGTACATTTTGTCGGTTCTCCTACGCCTGTCTCCTTCTTTCCTTATTTCCTTCTTCCCTTCTCTGCTCTCGTCCTCGTTCGCTCCGTTCGCTCCGTTTTCTCTCTCTCTCTCTCTCTCTCTCTCTCTCTCTCTCTCTCTCGCTCGCTCGCTCTCGTTCTCTCCTCGTCTCTCTCCCACCTCCTAACGCGAATCATCTACCTTTATATGGAAGTAATTAAGATTCCCGCGCAAACCGGGAACGAATCGGTGAGCCGACCGTAACAATGGGTGTTACCGGGGGTGTGCTCAGGTGGTGCAACCCGCAAGAATTTGCAGGTTGTCACAACACGTTTAAGGTTTCACCTGTCATCCTTATAACTCCGACATAAATATGCAGAAAGAGAAGAAAATGGAAATGAATAAAAAGAAACACATTGAGAAAATCTATTATTTGACAGTGTATAAGTCTGCATTGGTCACTTGATGCGAGCAACATAATTATTTATAATATAAACACTTAAAAGGAGCATTCCTTCACTTTTTTCTTTTTATTTTCCTTCTTACAGGCAGTCTACATTAAACACGTACTGTATGCAGCCTGTTCGCAGAGCGGCTGCTGCAATAATATGCTTCAACTAAAATCCTAAAATCAGTGAAACTGGCTACATCAGGCTAGAGAGCAGCACACAAGTGGTGTGTATTGGCCATGAAGATCCGCTCTACAAACATAGGTGTGGCACCCTTTGACACAGAAATGGGTCATTGGTCAATGTGTCAAAAGTCTGTTTTTATTTCATGTTTTTTTAATCTATCAATATACAGGAAATTACTTGATGACTGTCAATTAGCTTAATTGCAGTTTGGTTTTGAGAGTTTTTATTATTACTTATTTTTTCCTGTTGCCTGTGTCCTTTTGATAACAGCTGACGAGAGATTGAAATAGCAGACTGAATTTTCAAAGCGTTGTGCTGGGTCCAATAAAAATAAAATAAAATAACTAAAACTAAAAAACAATCTGACACAATCCCAAAATGAAAGCTCACTGTATTGTTTTACCTGTATATGTGCACTGCAGGTGCAGCTAGTAAAAAGATACATTCCGCAGCACATCCACTGCGGCAACGGTCCGCATATGTTGTGTGTTGAAGTATTAGAGTTCTATTGTGTCTTTGAAAAGAATGTCTTCCTCTACAGCTGAGCTTCTTGCTACAAAAAATACACGAGACCTGTGAGGTGGACGGATTCACTGATCCATTCAGAGCTGCATCAACTGTCAACAAATTAAAAGAAGCTCAAAATCAAGCCACAAGCCAGATCTGTGAGGCTTTTGCCTCAAGAAGAATGTCCAAGATCCATAAAACAGGTAACACATTTAACACTCAGATCAAAGAGAAAAAACAAACCAAAAAAAAAATATTTGTTTTAGCATGTCTGTTTTAAAACAGAACAAAAAAAAAAATGTGAAATTGGTGGTATTATTATTATTGGCATTTCAATTATTGTGTGTATATATAAAGTCTTAATATTCCCAACGTAAGAAGGAGCCAGGAACCCTGCACTCTGTCAGTCACTTTACTAACTTTAGTTATGTTTAATTTGGCATCCTGAAGGTCTACCCACCATGCATACAGGCCAGTAATAGCAACCTGATTAGTACAGAACCTGACGAGTAACAGTAAACATCATTACTTGAATCTAAAATATTTACAAGGCTGATATTTAGTTTCAAAGCTCTGGCTTCATCACCCCCACCCCCAAAAGATTTGCACAGCATGGAGTGGGTAGTGACTAAGTCTGTTTCTGTCATATACTTAATGAAGGTTTGATTTATTATAGGGCCGTTGTATTCAACTGCACTATCAACTTTTACAGATGAGCAATAGAAAGCATCCTGACTGGAAACCTGTCTGACCCATCTGATAAGAGAAACAGAAGTATCCACTGTCGCACCACCAGACTACAGACCCGCTTCTTTCCTCAGGCTTTCAGACTCCTCATCCTCCACACTGCACCATAAAAAACTCCTCCTTTTTCTTAGGCAATAATTGGGACTGCAACTTGCATTTCCTTGTGCAATCCTGTGTTGTACAATGACAAATAAAAGAACCTTGTATCAATGTACCTAATAAACTGGTAACTGTATGTTACTGTGAGGGGAGTGCAGCAGACTTGAGCTGCTTGAACTTGTTTGCCTTCACTCCACTGGACTGAGATATATTGATGTACCTAATGTTTTGGGGGGTATGAATGGCTAATTAGTAATTTAAGGTAACAAATTATTAATTTTATATCATCATCTATCCCCCTTGATACCTGGTGATCGGTTTATACCTACTTACCTAGAAGAATCCTGTTCTCAGCCCTTCTTGTGACATTTTGTTCTTGTGACAAATGTTTCTGTTTCAGTAGTCATAGGTAAGTTCATCGATGTGTTAAGAATCACATCAAACTGCGAAGCTGCTAGGAAACAGATCTGGTAAGTGTTTATCAGACTGTGTGATGAGATTTTAAATGTGTTTATTTTTATGTGATTGATACTAACTCCTGCACTTCCTGTCAACAAGAAATATGGATGTTTGCCAGATCAGGCCTTTTTTCTCTGGAACTCTGACACTTGCTGCATCACTACGAATGCAGTCTTGCTGATGCTGAGAGAAAAGGCCACTTCTTGCTAGGTGGGCAAGGAACACTTGCCTAAAGACCTTCTCACCACCATCCAGTCCAGAAGGTGTATCCTGATGGCTAGTGGTGGAGTGCTTTGTTTAGACATAGCAGACTCAATAATGATTTGTCACCATAACAAGACTGGGGGAGAAAAGGCAGCCATTTGTGACTGCAGTCATTGTAGTCTTCATTATTTTGGTGTGACAGAAAGTGAATATCTACATAGATTGCATCCATCATTTAAACAGCTAGTACGACGTATGAAGAAGGTGAGTCAAAATAAAAAACCTGTGGCGATAATAACTGGTTAATAGGATGATGATGATGATGATGCTTTTGAAAATATTTCAGGGTACATCTTAAATCTCTCTGCTATTACATGGTAGTAATTTCTGATGAGGCACCCTGTAATAAAAGTAGTACTTTACTGCATTAATATTAGTAAATCATTTCTTGCTAATACTTGTTGTAGTTGTAACCCAGTAATAACAACACCTTTTGCATTCACAGGTTGTAATAAATCTTTATTTAAAAAATAATTAACATCTTCCCCCAGCCTGACACTTTATCTTCATCTGTTGGTTTATGTATTTGTTAACATTTTGGGAAAATATGTTACCTTGTCCCAAATTATGATTTACTACTTACTGTGGATTTGCCAATTCTTTTTACCTGTCACGTTTAGATCCTGCAATATAAACACAGGTAAAATGGGAAAGGGTAAAATCAAAGGGGAGAGGGGAATTGTGACTCACTTATTACCTAATACATTTTTTTTTTCACATGACAAATCAAGGGGGAGGTATTACTGTATTTCTCCCTTTCCTCCTGTACGCTGTCCTCCCCTTGTCTCCTCTCTCCTCTCCTCTCATCTCCTAACCCTCCCTGAGTTCTCCTGTTCCCTTCAATCCTGATGTTCAATCCATATTTTCTCTCTGTCTTTCAAGGAAAACAAACACTTCATAATTTTATGTGTAAATATTTTTCAATAAACATAAATACATTTTACTGACTGTGAAAAGCTAGCTGGTTACCAGCTATGAGTCAGGTTGAAAAGGCAATTCAAATAGCCCCTGAACTGGAAAGGTAACATCACTTTAATTTATGTATTTTAAGAACTGGATACGGCGCCGCTGCTCAGCCTTGCTTCCAATGTCTACCAGTGGCCACTCACTGTATTGCAACACAGAGTCCCCTATGGCCGAAAAGGCATTTTCCCCATAGACCACCGTTGTGAAAGAGACATCTGTAAAACTGTTAACATGGCACCTCCAGCTATTAAAGTGGTCAGTTATCACTTTGTTTTGTATATTTTCAAGCCATATTAATCTTTAGAAAACTTTTCCAAAGCCCAAAAAAGTAATTTTTAGTCTGAATGACGTCACTGCTGTGTACGAGCGGGATTAAGACTACTGCGCATGTTCAGTGGGCCGCATAAACTGGAAGTAACCCAGAAGCCATAAACTTGGCATATGCACCAGGTGTGCAATTCTTATTGGACTGAATAGGCGCCATCTTTTGGTCTAGTGTCCAGTTCTTATAATACATCCATGGTGCACAGGGGAGAGTCATCAAGGCACTGCATTAGATGATTCAAGGGACGTTTATTTTATGTTTATTTTCTTTTTTTATTGCTTGGCTGCAAAGACTGTTCGAAGATGTTACAGCGGCAAAACACTGATGTATTTTCCATCCTAAATCATTTGGGTCAACCCTAAATTAACAACTAACATTAAGTACTCTGTGCTGGATGGGATAGTTCCTTCTTGTGTTACTGAACACTTACTTCACATCCCTTTTCTGCTTTGTACAAAGTCCTGGAGGTGCCATGGAGAAAAAAAAACTATCCGTTCCCCTCAAATTGCTAAATCGTGCACTCAATTTAATAATTCATGCTCTCAATTTAATATTGTTTTTGGCTTGAGACACCCAATTTCGGGCTCAGTCTCTCTTTCACATGCCGCCCCACCAAAGCCACTCCTTAATGGAAAACATACAGTACTGCTGCCTCCTCACACAGGACAACATCTGAATGTCAGCCTTTTTCTTCCACATCCATCACTGAGATTGGTCCAAAAACACTACAAAGAGTATGAAAGCTTGCCTGATATTAAATCAGATGTCTGATTGTCTGTCACAAATTAAACCAATTACATGATGGTGAGTTTCATGTCCACTCCTGTTGGAGAAAGCTGTTCCGAAACATCATAGTTAATTATCAAAATGTGCGGCACTACTGAATTAGTAAAATCAAATTGAAGTTCAGTGCTCACTGATTTGCAGACGAGAGAAAAAAAAAGTTGTCTGCAGCACATCTACTCTACTATTACTGACTGGTAAGCTCTTCATACAGAGTTAGTTGGCTGGTTTACTTGTGGTGACATGAACAGCTGGTTCCACTGCAATGGGCACTGACAGCCTGTAAGTTCTGTTGCCTCACTCCGTATTAAACATAATAGAAACAAATCTGAATTAGATCAGATGATACAGCATGACATCAGTGATTATGACCCACATGTAAAGCAGGAGGCCACTACTGACTGCTGATCTACTGTCTTTAACCTGTTATGCCTGGAAACCCTGGCAGCAGTGGAAAGGACCCACATGCAGACGGAGGAGGAAACAGGATGATTAAATGATAAAGATGTCTTACAGGCAAGTGCAGGTGGGCAGGCAGGTTCAGGAACAGGTTCAGATTAAAGTTCAAGTAACCAAAGGCTCAGAAGAAAAATACAAGGCAAGAAACATACAAGGTCGGACAGGGTTTTTCTGTTAGGAGGCAGAGCAGCAGGTTCAGAAGCAACAGGCTTGGATGTGTTCCTGAGAAAATTCTTTCAGTGTTCATATTGCAGCTGGTTCTCCCGGCCCTTTTCCAGTTGCTATCCAAGACGGACAAGTCCATCAACAGAGGTAACTCTGCTACTTTTCAGCTAACTGGCCAGTTGGGGGTTAATGTTCTTCAAAATCCACTTCATGATCACCTCTTCTTCTATGTTTGTTTGATTTCCAGCGCTTGCATAGTGACTGGTACTCACTGGTAGACAAAGTGTCTGACACTTTTCCAACTCTACTGAGCACCCTCTCTGCCAGTTCATCTTCATAGTCTTCTGACAGTAAGGCAGCACAGAACTGGTCATGGAATTCTTTTCAAGTATGGATTTTATGATGGCCCACGTCCCACCAATCTCTTGCAGTCCTGTCAAGCACATTACGTAGGGTGGCAATGAGCTTTTCATCTGTGAGTGGATTAAGAGCCAGGAAATCCTCACACCTTTCCACATACTGTAGTGGGTTAGGTGTATAATTCAGTCTCCCAAATGTCTGAAACTGAAGTTCAACAGTACTCTTTCTCATGAATCTGCTCTTTAATTCCCCATGTATAATAGACCTTGGTGACCCAAATTGTCTTCTGGTATGCCAGGCTGTATGGTGGATTGTAATGTGGGGTGGTTTGAAATGAGTAGAGGTTTTTCCACCTGTAAAGCTTCAGAGTGGGTTTGAACACTTGCATTGCCAAAGGTGGTGGTCATTTTTGCTGTTGTTATTTCCTCTGACAGTGTGTGTATTGTGATTTTGCAATGGAAAAGCTCCTCCTGCAGGTGAATTACGACATCAGACATTGGGGTAAGAACAGAGGGAAGATCCTTCAGCAGGTCAGTATGGTGGTGATTTAACTTCAAACCAAGGGATGCATTGAACTGTTTTCGAAGATATTCAAGCTGCCTATCCATATGTTTGACAACTTATTTTTGTTGTTCATGGAACAAGTCTGTTTGTGCTTGATTTACTTGTTCAGTATGAGTTGTGATTTATTTTTGTCTTTTGTTCCATGTTTTTCCTCAGTTCCTGCCCGTGGTATTGTTGGTCCTCCACAACTTTCTGATGCTGCTGTTGAATCCCAGAGTCAGAAGCATTTTCATCAAAGGCTGACGTTTCAGGCTGAGGTCCTCTCATTTCCTTGAGGAATTAAGTCAAGTCAAGTCAAGTCAATTTTATTTGTATAGCGCCAAATCATAACAAAAGTTATCTCAAGACGCTTTCACATAGAGTAGGTCTAGACCATACTCTTTAAAATATTATTTACAGAGACCCAACAGTTCCCACCATGAGCAAGCACTTGGCAACAGTGGCGAGGAAAACCTTTTTACAGGTAGAAACCTCGAGCAGAACCAGGCTCTGGGTGGGCGGCCATCTGCATCGACCGAGTTGGGTTGAAAGGGGAGGAGAGAGGGGGAGAGGGGAGACAGAACAGGAGGAGAGACAACAAATCAGACTAATAATAATAACAACTGCAGCAGTGAGTGTGGAGCAGGAACATGGGGGCAGTAGACGGCCGGCAATCACAGATCCAGAATCTACAGCTCCAGG
The DNA here is from genome assembly GCA_031216445.1 of Lateolabrax maculatus. NCBI lineage: Eukaryota > Metazoa > Chordata > Actinopteri > Acropomatiformes > Lateolabracidae > Lateolabrax > Lateolabrax maculatus. The sequence goes on along the minus strand of CM062213.1, from coordinate 28,878,009 downwards.
GGCGGAAATACCTGCAGACAGTGAGAAGGCGAAAAAACACAGAAAGCACAAGGACTACCAGGAAGAAATGGAGTTGGTAGCCTGTATTAGTGGGATAGGAATGCGTACAGATAGAGAGGGAGAGGAGGAGAGAGAAGCTCAGTGCGTCCTAGGAAGTCCCCCAGCAGTCTTAAGCCTATAACAGCATAACTAAGGGATGGTTCAGGACTCACCTGAGCCAGCCCTAACTATAGGCTTTATCAAAAAGGAACGTTTTTAGCATACTCTTAAACGAAGAGAGGATGTCTGCCTCCCGAACCCAAATTGGGAGCTGATTCCACAGAAGAGGAGCTTGATAACTAAAGGCTCTGGCTCCCATTCTACTTTTAGAGACTTTAGGTACCACAAGTAACCCTGCATTCTGTGAGCATAGTGCTCTAGTGGGGTAATACGGTACTATCAGCTCTTTAAGATATGATGGTGCCTGACCAATAAGAGCTTTGTAAGTGAGGAGGACGACCTTAAATTCTATTCTAGATTTCACAGGGAGCCAGTGCAGAGAAGCTAATATCGGAGAAATATGTTCTCTTTTGCTAGTTCCTGTCAGTACACGTGCAGCCGCATTCTGGATCAGCTAGAGAGTCTTTAGAGACTTATCGGGGCAACCCGATAATAAGGAATTACAGTAATCTAACCTAGAAGTAACAAATGCATGAATTAGTTTTTCTGCATCTTTTTGAGACAGGATATGCCTGATTTTTATAATGTTACGTAAGTGGAAGAAGGGAGTCCTTGAAGTCTGTTTTATATGGGTATTAAAGGACATGTCCTGATCAAAGATTACTCCTAGACTCCTTACAGCGATGCTAGAGGCCAGGGCAATGCCATCTAGAGTAACTATATCTATACATAGTGCGTCTCGCAGGTGTTTAGGACCCAGAACAATAACTTCAGTTTTGTCTGAGTTTAACAGCAAGAAATTGCAGGTCATCCAGTCTTTTATGTCCTTAATACATGCCTGAAGCTTGGCTAACTTACCGGTTTCATCTGGTTTTATCGATAAGTATAAAACCAGATGAGTATCATCTGCATAGCAGTGAAAGTTTATGGAGTGTTTCCTGATAATATTGCCTAAAGGAAGCATATACAAGGTAAATAAAAGTGGTCCGAGCACTGAACCTTGTGGAACTCCATGACTAACTTCCGTGTGCACGGAGGATTCATCATTTACATGGACAAACTGAAATCTATCTGATAAATACGACTGAAACCAGCTTAGTGCGGGTCCTTTGACGCCAATCAAATGCTCCAGTCTCTGTAATAGGATACAATGGTCAATGGTATCGAAAGCGGCACTGAGATCTAACAGAACAAGTACAGAGACAAATCCTTTATCTGACGCAATCAAAAGGCCGTTTGTCACTCTCACCAGTGCTGTCTCTGTGCTATGAAATTCCCTAAATCCTGACTGAAAATCCTCAAATAAACTATTGCTGTTTAGAAAGTCACATAACTGATTAACGACCACTTTCTCAAGGATTTTGGAGAGAAAGGGAAGGTTAGATATAGGTCTATAATTGGCTAAAACCCCTGGATCAAGCGTAGGCTTTTTAAGAAGAGGTTTAATTACAGCTACTTTGAAGGACTGTGGTACATAGCCTGTTAATAAAGACAGATTGATCATGTCTAGTAAAGAAGTGCTAACTAAGGGTAAAACTTCTTTAAGCAGCCTGGTTGGGATGGGGTCTAAGGGGCAGGTTGTTGGTTTAGACGAAAAAATCATTGAAGTTAGTTGGTAAAGGTCAATTGGAGAAAAACAGTCTAAATATAAATCTGGTTCTACAGCTGCTTCTGAGGTTCCTGAAGTTCCTGTACTCGAAGATGTATCTGAACTAGCTGAGAGCACAAGATGATGAATTTTTTCTCTAATAGTTAGAATTTTATCATCAAAGAAGCTCATGAAGTTATTACTGCTGAGAGCTCTGGGAATACATGGCTCAACAGAGCTCTGACTCTGTGTCAGCCTGGCTACAGTGCTGAAAAGAAACCTAGGGTTGTTCTTATGTTCCTCTATTAGTGAGGAGTAATAGGCTCCTCTGGCATTATGGAGGGCCTTCCTGTAAGACTATCTTGCCAAACTAAATGAGTTTCCTCCAGTTTGGTGGAACGCCATTTCCTTTCTAATTTTCGTGATGTTTCTTTTAACTTGCGGGTTAAGGAGTTATACCATGGAGCTGACCTCTTTTGTTTTATTATTTTCTTTTTGATAGGAGCAATACAATCAAGAGTTGTTCGCAGCGAGCCTGCAGCACTATCAACCAGATAATCAATTTGGGAGGGACTAAAGTTAGCATAGGAGTCCTCCGTTACATTGAGACATGATATTGAATTAAATGCCGATGGAATCACTTCTTTAAATTTAGCTACAGCACTATCAGGCAGGCATCTACTAAAGGAATGTTTGCCTAATGGCCTATAGTCCAGTAATATAAATTCAAAAGTTATTAAATAATGGTCTGATAAGACAGAATTTGGTGGGAAGACTTTTAAATCTTCAATTTCGATTCCATAGGACAGAACAAGATCGAGGGTATGGTTAAAACAATGAGTGGGTTTGTTTACACTCTGACAGAAACCAATCGAATCTAATAGTGAGATAAACGCAGAACTAAGGCTAACATTATCTACGTCCACGTGAATATTGAAATCACCTACAATAATGACTTTATCTGTTTTGAGGACTAAACTTGTTAAAAACTCTGAGAATTCTGCTAAAAATTCAGAATACGGACCAGGAGCACGGTACACTATGACAAATAGAATTGGCTGTACAGTTTTCCACATTGGGTGTGAAAGCCTAAGAACAAGACTTTCGAATGAGTTAAAACTAAGTTTAGGTTTAGGGTTGATTAATAAGCTAGAGTCGAAGATGGCTGCAACTCCAGCTCCTCGGCCAGTGCCTCAAGGAATGTGAGTATTACTATGACTAGGAGGAGTGGACTCATTCAGGCTAACATTTTCTTCCTGACACAGCCAAGTTTCAGTGAGGCAAAATATATCCATATGATAGTCAGATAATAAATCATTGACTAACACAGCTTTAGACGACAGAGATCTAATGTTTAAGAGTCCACATTTATTCCTCTTATTTGGTTGTACCACTACACTGGTAGTTTTAATTTTTATTAAGTTTTTACGAGTAACTCCTCTTCTGTTTGAATTTGAATTAATTAAATGAAGTGGTCGGGGGACAGACACATTAATGGACTAGCCAGCTCAGAAAATCCAGAAAGGTCCATGTCCAACATAGTGTATGATGTGGGAGGTAACTCATGGGCAGGCATTTGATTGGACTGTGGATATTCCCCCGATCCTCCCTCCATTTCACACCACGAGGACTCTGAGTTAGCAGCCATTTTGTATTAATTTGTTCCAGAAATAAAGAGTTTTATCTTTTATCTCTTTATAATCTGGTAGATTTCTCTACCGCTCCGTTCCCTTTACTTCTCTCCTGCTTTCTTCTGCTTTCCTAACGAGAATGAACTACCTATATACGGAAGAGTTTGAATTCCCTTACGAACCCTGAACGAATCGGTGTGTGTTGCAGGTTGTCACACACTGCATGCTCAGTGTTTACTAACTTCCCCGCTCTCCACGAAGAGAGAGGTACTTTCCAAATATAAAGTATCTGTCCTGGCCTTAGCTGCCCACGTGTAACTGTGAGGGGCTCTCCATCTCATCAAAGACCAACCACTTCACATACACAGAAGATGCTGTCCCTGTCGGGTAGCGGCACTGAGAAAATATATCACCTGCCAAACTGCTACTATGTTTGTAAGCCAGCTGCACTTTGAATTCTTTCACTGCACACAGTACATCAAACATGGAATGAAGTGTTAAGTTCTCTGACAGACACAATGCCCTGTTTAACAGGAGGAAGCAAACATTCAACAAAATCGTCAAATTACATCCACTGAGTCGTCCATGAGCAAGATCATACGGGACATTAAGTTCATGATTTGAACTTGAACTGTGGTTGAATTAGTAGGTTTATGAAACATTGTTTCTTATATGTTGGTATCAACACATTCTAAAGCACCAGGACAGATAAAGCGTTTACATGCAACTTGCTATTCTATAAGCCATGTTCTCATCATGTCTCTGTGTCACGGTTATTTGATGATATTCACTGAGTGTCCCATTTGCACGTTCAAAAGAAAAGCACCAGAACCCATACACAGGTCCATCATCCTTACTTCACCGTCTTTCTTGCTGCATGAATATCACATGCCGAAAACAAAATGTTACACACTGAAGGATGACAGTTCCCATTCAGTTGCACGATGCATTTTATTTGCTGTGAATACAACAAAAAGACAGTCTTGAATGAATATCTGCTTCTTTTGCTGCTATCCTGACTGTCCTTCCTTATGACTGGGCTAACTAGCTTCTCATAAACAAGGATTACAGCGCCAGTCACTAACATACCTAAGCTGCTACTGCCTCCTGCTGGCGAAAATGAATATCGCCCTGCAAGTACTTCAGGTGAAAGCAGGTGAATAGAAAAGTGACACAATGCGTTTTGAATTATAATAACCAGAAAAAAATAATAGTGGGGGGTCAAGTAAGAACATAAACTAACATAATATGAATTCTGCAAATAATCATAGCCCCCAAAATGTCCAGGGTGCCACAAAAAGCACAGCTCAGATAAACAATTCTTACTTGAAGCAAGCATTGGAAGTTAACGTTGACCCAAGCATTCACCAGGCGCTCCAAAAAAACATTTATGTGTAGTTTTGGCTCTTGTGGACCTGGTATAATTCCTGTGACTATAATGTTCTTTTCCTTAAATCTTTCCTCTCTGAGAAGATTCATGATAGCTATATACATTACACTAACTGAATCACCTGTTCTTGTAAGGCTGGAACCAGTCAGCATTTAACATTAAACCTAGATTGTGCTTGTCCTGCAAAAACAGTCTGCCATCAAAAAGCCTAAAGTCCTTCCACACTGCTCTATCATACACATCTGCATAGACTTCTTCCATTTTTCACCAAATTCCTTGACATATTTTTTATGTCATGACAAAAACAACCACTGAAAAAAAAGGGACATTGTAATTGGATTATTGTTAAGTAAACCATGATCAAACACTGGAAGCAATAGCTGTTGTCTGCTATTTCTTGCAAAAGGTGTAATTAATTTAATCTTGTCACTGTAATTCATAGGTTGATCTTTATTGAAGTCTGAAAATCCTTTACAGGGAGAGCCAATTGAAGGCAGCTCATCACCACCACCAGCCCACCGCACTCTCCTCCACTGTTGTCCACATGCAAGGCTGCTGGACCTGAAGCATTTCTGGACGTGTGCTCAGGGCATGTGCGGAACAGCTCACTGGGATCTTCACGGACATTTTCAACCTGTTCCTTGCCCAAGCAGCTGTGCCAACATGCTTTAAAGCTACATCCAACGTGCCAGTGCCGAAACACTCCAAGCCGTCGTGCCTCAATGACTACCGCCCTGTAGCACTCACACCCATCATCATGAAGTGCTTCGAGCGGCTGGTCCTTGCACACCTGAAGTTTTCAGATGACACCACGGTGATTGGTCTCATCAGCAACAATGATGAGACAGCCTACAGGGAAGAGGTACAGCACCTGGCCACATGGTGCGCCAAAAATAACCTGCTCCTTAACACCAGCAAAACCAAGGGGCTCCTTGTGGACTTCAGGAAAAAGAAAAGAAGCATGCATGCACCCATCCACATCAATGGGATGGACATTGAGCGTGTCTCCAGCTTCAAGTTCCTGGGGACCCACATCTCGGAAGACCTGTCCTGGACCACCAACACCTCCAGCCTTGTCAACAAAAGCTCACCAGCGCCTCTTCTTCCTGAGGACACTGAAGAAGAACCATCTGTCTTCAGCCATCCTGGTGAACTTTTACCACTGCGTGATTGAGAGCATCCTAACCAACTGTGTCACAGTCTGGTATGGGAGCTGCTCTGTCGCGGACCGCAAGGGACTGCAGCGGGTGGTGAAAACTGCCCAACGCATCACAGGAACTCCACTTCCAGCCATTGAGGAAGTCCAGAGAAAACGCTGTCTGCGTCAAGCTCACAGCATTCTTAAAGACGCCTCCCACCCTGCACACAGACTGTTCTCCCCCCTGCCCTCAGGCAGGCGCTCCAGGAGCAGACTGAGGAATAGTTTCTTCCCCGGAGCTGTGTCCTTATTGAACTCTGTCCCCCGCTGACGAACCCCACACAAACCCCTCAACTCCTCATTCCCCCCAGCGACCAAAGACTGTTACACCATCGGCACTGCACTTCGGGACTTTTCTGCACTTACAACTGTTTGCACTAAAAACTATGTACTGAATATTGCACTAGTCTAGTAACGTTAGGCAGCTACTGTTTATTATTATGCACTATTTAATGTTCACTCAATCTGTATTACCTAACTTATCATATGCCCATTTGCTTTTTGTAAATTATGTTTATAATTCCTGCTTATAGTCTACTTACATTTAATGCACAAATCAACCTGTATAATATGTACATATTACCTCAACCAATCAATCTGTATATTTTTCACTTATATATTACAGTTCCACTTGGAATGCTAATTTATTATCTGTAAGATACTTATTTATTATCTGTATATTGGTACTTACTACTTATTGCACTTCTGGTTGGATGCTAAACTGCATTTCGTTAATCTGTACTACATGTGTAATGACAATAAAGTTGAATCTAATCTAATCTAATGTAGCTTTGGCTAACGAGTCTCTATAGCAGTAATATTGGTGTGGTCCTGTGTGTAAAGGAGTTCTCCTAACCTGCACATTTTTTACAGCACAAGTCTGGGCTCCTATATCTGTTGGGTCAAAAAGGTCCAGATGTGGGCCAAAAAGGGTCTGGTCTTCTTGCCAATCACCTCTATCTAGCCTATAGGAGTCTCAGAAATACTCAGAAGAATGCAGCCAAGTCGGACAGAATCTGATGTAAAGAGTTTATTGAGTACAGGCATGTAACAGCAATAAACTACACCCTGTGACTCGGGGAAACTGTTACATCTGTGTCTGTGCTGCCCCTGTTGTTGCTCTCCTCCCCTCCTTGTGTGTTTCTCCTCCCTCCTAGGGGCGGGTCCCAGACTCTGGCAGCTTCTGCAGGGCACACCTGAAGCTCATCATTCATCAACCTCCAGCTCAAATACACCGGCTCTTCATTCACTCATCGCCAGATCTTTACAGTTTTCCATGCGGTAACTTATCCGGCTCCTCTTTTGCTTCCTTCGAGATTTTTTTGTGACTCTCCAGTGTTTTTTTTTGCTCCTCTTGCTTCTCCATGTTTCCTGGCCTGTTTTGACCCTCTCCTCCTGAATCCTCAGACCTCCTGCCCTGCGTTGCCCAGCTGCTCTGGACCTGCTCCTCTCCTGGACCCTCTCCCCTTCGTCATCTGCCTCGAGTCCCCGCTTCCCCAGCAAATTGGTCCCCTGCTCTTCTGTCCCACCTTCCCCTATTCTGAAATAAATCCCGTGCATGTGAATCTTCAGCGTCCGTTCATTGGTCTGCTAAACCACCGGTGTCACAGAAAGATCTGGCCACAATGGACCTCCCAGATGCTGAAGCTCTCCGGTACGCGGTCACCAGCCAAGATTCCCTGCTACGTAAACACGATGAACTATTGGAAGGCCTCATGGGCAACTCAGCTGCTCTCACAGGGCAAGTAAACGCCATCACTGACCAACTTTCAGCTATCACTGTTCACTGTTCAAAGACCCTATACATATTCCTCTGAAGAGTCTAAGGTGCAGTACCTAGTGGGCCTACTCCGTGGGCGGGCCTTAGATTGGGCTACAGCTTTATGGGAGGGTTCCGCTGTGTTTTTCAGATCGTACAATCTCTTTGTGGAGGAAATCAAAAAGGTTTTTGACCATTCTGTACAATCTCGTGAAGCCTCTAGTCAGCTTCTGTCCCTGCGGCAGGGCACGCGTAGTGTGGCTGATTATTCTATAGAATTTCGTATTTTAGCAGCGGGTTCTGGGTGGAATTATTCAGCGCTACAAGGTGCCTTTTTTAGGGGGCTCTCTGAACAGCTCAAGGACGAACTAGCAGCCAGGGATGAGACAGTCTCCCTAGATTCCCTCATTTCTTTGGCGGTGAGATTGGATAATCGCCTAAGGGAGATCTAATCCACCCTCGGCGCCACACCGCTCTTCCATCCCCGCGGTCCAGTTCCCTGTTCATCCATCCCCTGTGTACCCTCCTCCTCATCAAGCACCCCCCATCTCGCCCAGATCAGGGCCCGAACCCGAGCCCATGCAACTGGGTCGAACCCGTCTGACGCCGCAGGAGTGGCACAGGCGGATGATAGCAAAGGAGTGCTTGTATTGTGGTCAAAAGGGGCATTTCATCGCTGCCTGTCCTCAACGCCCAAAAGCCTAGGCTCGTCCGCTGTTGAGGAGCGCCGGGCGAGCCTAATTCACTCCTCTCCTCCCCGCACTAAGCGTTTTTCTCGGTCAAAGCATCACTGAGTACTCCTTCGGGTCCTCTTCAGCTTGCCGCCTTGGTTGACTCCGGGGCTGAGGATAATTTTATTGACGAGACGGTAGCATGGCAAGCCGGTTGCTCCACCGAACCCTTGGACCCCCCCATTGTGGTTAGAGCATTGGATGGCAAATTTCTCTCCCGAGTAACTCACCAAACCACCCCTATCCCGCTGCTGGTGTCAGGAAATCACAGTGAGTTTCTGTCATTCAAAGTTTTGTCCTCCCCATCTGCCCCCGTTGTTCTCAGTCACCCCTGGCTTGTTCTCCATAACCCACCCATTGACTGGGCAGCGGGCAAGATAATTAATTGGATTTAGCACTGTCATAAAGTTTGCCTGCAATCCGCCCTTCCTCCCACAGAGGGCAGCATCACCCAATCCGTACTATCACCTCCTGACCTTTCCCTCATCCCCTCAAACTACCAGGATCTTGCCCGGGTTTTCAGTAAAGAAAGTGCTCTCTCTCTGCCACCTCATCGCCCCTATGACTGTGCCATTGAGCTCGTTCCTGGAGCCCCATACCCCTCGGGCCAGTTGTACAATCTCTCTCAACCGGAGAGGGAGGCAATGGAGAAGTAAATTGCTGAGTCCTTAGCGGCTGGGACAATTCGCCCCTCCACGTCCCCTCTGGGGGCGGGTTTCTTTTTTGTGAGTAAAAAAGACAAATCACTTCGCCCATGTATTGAATTTCGTGGCCTCAATCAGATCACTGTAAAAAATAAATATCCTCTGCCTCTCATTTCCTCTGCCTTTGAACCCCTCCACGGTGCCACCATCTTCACCAAGTTAGATCTGAGGAATGCTTACCATCTGGTCCATATCCGAGAAGGAGATGAGTGGAATACGGCGTTTAACACTCCACTTGGCCACTTTGAATATCTGGTGATGCCTTTTGGCCTAACCAACGTGCCAGCCATCTTTCAGGCCCTCATAAATGATGTGTTGAGAGATTTCCTTAACCGTTTTGTTTTTGTCTATCTAGACGACATCCCGATCTTCTCCTGTACCATGGATGAGCATGTGACCCATGTCCGTCAGGTTCTCCAGCGACTTCTGGAGAATCGACTGTATGTAAAGGCCGAGAAGTGTGAATTTCACGCGGCCACAGTTACTTTTCTGGGCTACATCATCAAAAGTGGGCAGGTAATGGCAGACCCTGAGAAGATCCGAGCCGTCGTAGAGTGGCCGGTCCTGTCTTCGGTGAAAGAGTTGCAGAGGTTCCTCGGGTTTGCCAACTTTTACAGAAGGTTTATAAAGGGTTACAGCTCTGTCGCAGCCCCCTTAACTCAACTTACCTCCTCCAAGGTTCCCTTCCGCTGGTCATCTCAGGCAGAGGCTGCATTCCAGCGCCTCAAGAGACTCTTTACCTCAGCTCCCATCCTCATCCAACCTGATCCCCGGCGCCAGTTCGTGGTTGAGGTGGACGCCTCAGATGTGGGAGTAGGGGCAGTCCTTTCACAGCGTGGTGAGTCTGACAACCTGCTGCATCCCTGTGCCTTTTCCTCCCGCAGACTCACCAGCTGTGAACGCAACTACGACGTGGGAAATCGGGAGTTGTTGGCCATAAAACTGGCCCTGGACGAGTGGAGGCACTGGCTCGAGGGGGCAGAACATCCGTTCTTGGTATGGACAGATCATAAAAACCTAGCTTACATTCAAACTGCGAAACGTTTGAATTCCCGTCAAGCCCGGTGGGCCTTGTTTTTTGACCGTTTCAATTTCACCATCACTTACCGTCCAGGTAATAAGAATGTCAAGCCTGATGCACTCTCCAGACAGTTTTCTGTTTCAGATGCCTCCTTGAGTCAGGGTACCATTCTGCCTCCCTCCCGCGTGGTAGGAGCGTTGACATGGGAGATTGAGTCCAGCATCTGCGAGGCACTCCGCGACCAACCTGACCCGGGGAACGGACCTCCCGGCAAACGCTTTGTGCCCAATGCAGTGAGGTCCCAGGTCCTGCAGCGGGGACATTGCTCCCGTTTTGCCTGCCACCCAGGGGCCAACAGGACCGTGCAGCTCCTTCAGCGTCACTTTTGGTGGCCGTCTATGGACACAGATACACGCGCCTTCGTTGCTGCCTGCCAGGTGTGTGCCCGCAGCAAAGCGTCAAACACGTCCCCTGCAGGTCTCCTCCATCCCCTACCGATCCCCAGTCGTCCCTGGTCCCACATAGCAGTGGATTTTGTTACCGGGCTGCCTCATCACAAGGTAACAGTCATACTTACTATTGTGGATCGGTTTTCCAAATCTGTTAATTACGTCGCGCTTCCTAAACTTCCCTCCGCTCGAGAGACTGCAGATCTACTTGTGTCCAATGTGTTTAGACTCCATGGTATCCCATTGGACATTGTTTCGGACCGGGGACCTCAGTTCACCTCTCAGGTTTGGAAAGCCTTTTGTTCAGCTCTGGGGGCGTCGGTCAGTCTCTCCTCCGGTTTTCACCCTCAGTCTAACGGGCAGGCGGAGCGAGCTATCCAGAACCTTGAAGCAGCCCTACGATGGGTGGCCGTCCAGAACCCAGCGTCTTGGAGTACTCATCTGGCATGGATAGAGTATGCCCACAACTCCCTCTCCAGTTCTGCGACAGGTATGGCTCCATTCCAGTGTGCCCTAGGATATATGCCACCTCTCTTTCCTGCCCAGGAAGGGGAGATTGCGGTTCCTTCTATACAACACCATCTTCGCCGCTGCCGCAGGCTCGCTCCGCTCTGCTCTCTTCAGCTAGAAGGAACTGTCAACTAGCCGACCGACACCGCACCCCCGCACCTGCCTACAAACAAGGTCAGAGAGTCTGGTTATCATCCAAGAACATCCCCCTGAAGACAGACTCTAGAAAACTATCCCCTCGCTACCTGGGTCCATTCAAAATCCAGTCGGTCATAAACCCAGTTGCAGTCAAACTAAGGCTCCCATCTTCCCTCAGAGTACACCCAGTGTTTCATGTTTCACAGTTAAAACCTGTTGCTGACAGCCCTCTGTGCCCTCCAACCGACCCCCCTCCACCCCCCCAGCTGGTTGACGGCGGTCTGGTGTACTCCGTTCGGCGCCTTCTGGATGTGCGCCGCCGGGGGCGGGGGTTCCAGTACCTGGTCGACTGGGAGGGTTACGGTCCGGAGGAGCGCTCCTGGATTCCTCGCTCCTTCATCACAGATCCAGAACTGGTGAGGGAATTTCACCAGGCTCACCCGAAGAAGCCAGGTGGGTCGCCAGGTGGCGACCGTTGAGGGGGGGTACTGTTACATCTGTGTCTGTGCTGCCCCTGTTGTTGCTCTCCTCCCCTCCTTGTGTGTTTCTCCTCCCTCCTAGGGGCGGGTCCCAGACTCTGGCAGCTTCTGCAGGGCACACCTGAAGCTCATCATTCATCAACCTCCAGCTCAAATACACCAGCTCTTCATTCACTCATCGCCAGATCTTTACAGTTTTCCATGCGGTAATTTATCCGGCTCCTCTTTTGCTTCCTTCGAGATTTTTTTTGTGACTCTCCAGTGTTTTTTTTTTTTTTTTTGCTCCCCTTGCTTCTCCATGTTTCCTGGCCTGTTTTGACCCTCTCCTCCTGAATCCTCAGACCTCCTGCCCTGCGTTGCCCAGCTGCTCTGGACAGCTGGTCCTCTCCTGGACCCTCTCCCCTTCGTCATCTGCCGCGAGTCCCCGCTTCCCCAGCAAATTGGTCATATAGGCCATCTGCAGGCCAACCATGGTTTTTTCTATACAGTTTCTCTCTATTACACATTTCAGTTGATTTAAGATGATATTTAGAGATTTACTACACATTAATAGCAGTGTAAATACTCTACTTAATGAACTAAACAGTATGTAAATATGTAACTTCTAGATGAGTTGTTGCTTTTATGAATATCAAACTTTTGCAAAAGAGACCAACAAAAAAAATGCACGTCACAGTAGTAGTATAGTAGCGCTTACCTCTTCACCATCTGATGATCCATCATGTATAACTCTAGCATAATGTAATCCATAATGTAACCCTTCTCACCTGAACATTGCAGTACAAAAACCAACTAGAAAATTTCACTTTGAAATTTTTGGAGTGGGCCGATGGGGCGTGGATGCTCACTGAACATATCATTTCAGATAACCGAGCTCTACGTGCAATAAGTTCCAAAAACGAGTGTGGAGCTTGTAATAATGAAAAGGGCTCTGTCCTGTCCTGAAACAGAGAATGAGCTGATGGGCAACCCTTTCAACTTTAACTTTCAGACAGTAAACCATGAGTCCGATCCCAGAGATAACTCAAATATCAGAACGATAATGTTCTGTGAGGCAGAGGCAGGTGTACTCTTTATATGTGTTGCGTCAAAAATGTGGACATGACAGCAAGGTAGAAATATCAGGAGAGAAAGAAAAAGCAGGGTGTTTATGTTGTAAGTTTATATGAAGATCTATGGAGAGCTTGCTGCTGCTACCATCACTAAAAGCTTTTTTTCTGATTAAAGTCTCAAAAGACACACAAAACAAAAGCAGGGACACCGTGAAAACTGTACTTCCTATCAATAATTGGTGGATTCTGGATATAGGCTAAAACCTAAGGGATCATTAAAAATGTTGAATCATTCTTCTACGGCAAAGTATGGCAATATGGTGTTCACTCAAAGTGGAGTGAATTTGAGCCTTCTTCAAAAGCGGTTTTGCCTTCATTCCAATGGACAAACATAGCCCGTTCTATTGCGAACACTGTTTGGCCGATCTCTTATAAAAGTCATAGCCATCGATTCCCGATTAGTCTGCACATTTGATGTTTTTCTTGCGTATGTGCTTTCAAAGCGGTTGGAGGATAAGTGCGGCGAAATACTAGACAGAAGAAGAACAATAGTGTGCCTCTGTGTTGTCACAAACTGTGTTAAAATACAAAAGCATATTGATGTGTGTCATCTGCCCTGATGTGGTTTAACATTGACCCAACAACAAATACCCCAAATGGGCCACTTTCTGAAGGCAAAGTTAATCTGATAATATACATATAGACTGCTGGCAAGAGGCACAGCCTCTGTCATCTCAACAGACATGCAGCAGACCCGAACCACTCAACCAATATTTTCCGGGGAAAATCTGAGAAGCCTCTTCTTCATCATCCAACTACCCCAGAATGCACCATACCAAGGATTATCACCTTGACCAAGTGACAAGGAGCGATATCTGGAAGTAAGACGAACTTGGTACCACAACTTATTGTTGTTAGAAGAAATAATATACAGGTGTTAGAGTTTCTGCTTGAATTTTCACATGTGGTAAGGTGTTTGTAGCTATAACTTAGAAGTCTGCAATGTTGAAAAACTTCAAGATAGTATTAGCATGAGCAGGCGATTTTATGCTAGCAGTCTGTGAGAGGAGCAACCCTGGCCTCTTGGCGCTCACAGAGACTCAACATTAATGTTGAGTTGGCTAAATGATTATTAACAAGGAAGTCTCTGTAAATTCACCAATTTGGCTTGAGAGCAAATTGGCCATGGCGATCTAGCGCTTTCTCTCTCTCTCTCTCTCTCTCGTTCAGTGTGCTCTATTAGCTTTACCATATTGAGATGTAATAACGTTATGTTGAAAGCACTGTATGCATATTGATATCAAACAAGATGTTCACGAGACATTCTCTCTCTCTGTAATAACTAGTTTTCTGATTGTAAATTTTTATTTTACTATTTTGAAATAGTTAAAAAATAACTAGGACAAATAACTTGTGTTATGCCTTTTAGTGAAATCTGTCTTCTTATACAGAAGATTGATCAGGTAAGTGAAAAGGTTGATGAAGTACTTGAGAAGGTTGATGCAAGTGGTGGAAGCAGCAGCACAGGCATCACAAAGATTTCTCTTGAGCTGTCGCTAAGTGTGGCCATACGTCTGTATGATCAGTTGATAATCATATGTGTCTGAAATTTTGTCCAAAGGCAGCTATAAGAAACTGAAAAGTGGCACACATTAAAAACAGAAGCTGTTGGTAGTCTTTGCACAAGGCAGCTGTAACCTCCTCACAGTGTAATAAGTTTACATGGTTCTTGTACAGAAATCTGAGGTACAACACACCATCTGTTGTCTTAAAAGTAAGGAAGTGAATAACTAAATAACATCTATCATAATGTAGTTAGTTCTGGATTACTCCTAATTAAATTATTATCACTAATTTGGAGTGGTTTATGTGATCATTTGATGATGATAAATCCAAAATTAACTGTCATGTTATCTGGTTTGGTATCAGTCTCTTCAGCTGCTAAATTAAATAAACATTTGTTGTTGAGTTAATTAATAACCTTGCAGTTTTGTGTGTGTTTTTCTGTATCATCTTGCTGTTACGACCATATATATATTTTTATATAGCTGGACATGAAAACACCGGATAGAAAAAACAAGTTTGACAAAAAGAAAGTCCACATCTCCACATCCTGGGGTGTGTGGACAGAGGAAATTTCTGGCAGACGTGGTTTAGCTAGAGTAACTTTGCAGGGGGGCTTTGTGGTCATCTGGTTGTTAAGGGTTCAATCAAAAGTTGGTGAAGTGGCTTTTGGTTGTAATGTTTCTAGCTTTGGTATACTCTGCCAGATGCAATAGATGTGCTCCAACATAAACTCTTTAAAAGCTGACTGAATCTGTAGGAGAACAGGAAAGTTTCCAATTACCTTTGCTTTACGTTTTTATTTCCAACAGCATTTGATTATTAGTCCATTATGTATACATGTACATTTAATGTTCCTTGCTTTTCTGTGAAAGCAGAGTGTATTTCCCATGAAATGAAATGGAAGAACTCTTTTTTCCTCAAATGCTTGGACCTTTAACACTCTGAATGTATAATTGAGGTCTTCCCAGAAAAAAACAAAAACAAAAAACACCTAAAGTTTGAAGACCTTTAAAGTTTGAAGATTTTTGTCAGCCTAAAATTAAAGAAATATATTTTCAGTTTTAATACCTCTGGCTTTATCTGTTCATGTAAATGACAGAATGGGGCTGTAAACACAATCAAAATCAGAATCAGATTTACTGCAAAGTAGGTTTTCATTTAAAATGTTTTTTTCTTGGAATAATGGCGCATGTTTAAAGAAGATACTTAAAAAGTATGAAATATAGAAATATATAGGAATAAAAATACAAGAAAGATAAGCAAGCACTGCATGTCAGGAAATAAGTGTAAGATGGAAATGGAGTTAAATAAGAATAATATGTAAAATATGAAATGAAAACAGCTGTACATAATTGAACAGATGTGCAAAAGTTTCAGTAATACATGCAGGAATATTTCAATGTGCAAGATATTAAACACAAGATGGATTAATATAATTTCATTCAACACTCAATTTGAAGAAGATAGCACAAAGTATGGCCATTCTACAGTTTTTTTTTTTTGTTTTTTTTTTTCATGAAAACATTCAAGCAAAGCTCCAAAAAGGACATTTGGAGAGTCCAAATGGACACATAGTAACCACCATTTTCTTGATGGTTTATGTCAGAGAAAAAATTTGTGACGGTTATTTGTGACGGTCTTACTGTTTCTGAAGTTGCTAGCTTCATGCTAACATCCACCAGTAAGGTCAGGTGCATGGTCGGGTGTAACCCTGTAACTTTTGCCATTGAAATGCAGCAAGACCCGACTTACACCACGTCGTTTGACAGTGTATGTTTCGGCAGCAAATTCATAAGAAATATAACAATAAAATAAGTTACAATACTATCTAATGGTTAATTTGACACAATAAAGTTAAATAACATATTTACAATATGAATCACATAAAAATATTAAATATCATCAGTCATATTAGGAAAGTTTAATTTGTTATTTTTCATTTTAAACAATTAGAAAACGAGATTCATTACTATAAAGAATAGAAAAATAGAAAATCACAGTGTATATTCTTATTAACATTTCAGGATTAGATGCAAATCACAGCAACGGCAACGTTGTAGTGTTGCCATAGCAGCCACAGTGGCTACACTCAATTTATATGTAGCCTCAGAAAGAGAAAAAGACATAAAGACATTTCCATACCTGTGGTGACATACAAACACAAAAGGATCAGCTGTGTGTGTGATTGACTTGGTTCCCCTGATAGAAAGAAAAGAATAATTACAATTAACAAGGATAAACAAACACCAGTTTGCTAGGCGGTGGACTCAGCATATTTACATCAGCAAAAGTCATTAAAAACAAGGGATAGTAATCTCAGATCTCTGCAGGATTTACACAGATTAATATGATATTAAATAGAACAAGATACAACGGTTAGATTACGTTCAAATCACAAATTACAACTTTTATAAATATTTATCGGGCGTGGGACGGTGTCAATTTCAACATCCCGTCGTGGCATGCTGTTCACTGGGGTCAGAGGCTACATGTTTGGATGGATGTACTTTTAGGACAATCTCTTACACAACGCTACCTTTTTACTAAATAACTACCATAAATTAAGATCTGATGTCTGATGTATAAAGAGGCCAAACGACAGTGGCAGTATTAAATGGACTGGATGGTAAATTTTCTCTAAAAGAAGAACAAACAGCTGCCCTTAAACTTTATGTTAGAAATATGTGCTTGCCTAACTTCCGAACCATCCGAGAGGACAGCGTTTCGTTTCCAGACTAACACACATTTGCGAATTTTCCTCACCACTGTTGCCAAGTGCTGCTCATGGTGGGTCTCTGTAAATAATATTTTAAAGAGTATGGTCTAGAGATTTGTAATGATTTGTTACTATATAAATAAAATTGACTTGACTTGACTTATGTGGATATACCGAAATACATTCAGTCCCTTTAGGGCCATCTAGCAGAGCTGTCTTGGGCTTTGATCTGTCTCAGATGTAAATACTAGTCTTTTGTTTTTGATATCTGCTCAAGGCAACCAATTGATCTCACGGCTCATTTCCAGCTTTGAGGCAGGAAGGGGGTTGGTTTCTTGGTAAACAGATAGGTTCCAAGCTTGTCCTTGGTGTTCTGCTCATCAATATCCCACACCGCTTTCTGTACACCTGCTCTTACTGCGCAGGCACCCACACCAGGAATGGCAGCCCACACAACCCAACCACACCCTAACACTGACTACACCCTTTAAGGCAGTGATTTTCAACCTTTTTTGAGCCGCGGCACATTTTTTACATTTACAAAATCCTGGGGCACACCACCAACCAAAATGACACAAAATGACACTCTAACACAGTACATATAATACATATAGTTAATAATATAGTTTCTAAATTTATTTATACTCACTTAGTGTGAAACCTGGGCCTGTTTCAATGAACACAAAATGGATATCCTGGCAGTAATGCTAGAAAGACACACACGAAGCTCTTCCTCAACAGCTCTCAGTCTCTCTCTGTTTTTAGTTTTTATCGCAGTCAAGCTTGAGAAGCTCAGCTCACACACATATGTGGTTGAAAACGGGAGCAATGTCAAAATAGCTTTGTTGGCCAGAATGGGGAACTCCTTGGCAACAGATAACCAAAAACTGTCCAAAGGAAGATCAGCAAAGTTTAGCTTTAACCCACGATCTTGTTTCAATTTGTTCAATGAGTTCCTCTTGCTCCTTTAAAGTCATGTCCTTTCCAGGAACGGATGCTGAGCTGTATGGGTCCCTAACCCAGTCAAGGCATTCTGTAAAGGCTGAAGAGAAATAAAATGACAACTTCTCTTCAAGAGTTTTCAAATGTGTGCCAATCACCTCGCACATTGCAGCAGTGTTGCCTTCATGCAGTTTCTTGGTGAGTGGGAACATCTCAAGGTTGCCACGCTGCACATGTTGTCGCCAGAGCTGCACCTTTAAACGGAATCCATTCATTTTATCAGTGCTTGTAAGCAGGTTTTCATTTCGGCCTTGTATCCGTGTGTTCAGTTCATTCAGATGATGAAATATATCAGCCAGGTATGCCAGCTTTGCACACCACTCATCACTTGCAAGCAGCTTTGAGTAATCGGACCTCTCGTTTGTCAGAAAAACTTTAAGTTCCTCTCGCAGCTCATACACACGGGCCAGCACTTTGCCTTGCGACAGCCACCGGACCTCCGTCTGGAGCAATGAGACTTTATGTTCCGCTCACACAAAGACGCAAATAAGCGACATTTCAAAGGTCGCGTCTTCACAAAGTTCACTATGCGCATAACATCATCCAACACAGGAGCTAGATCTGCTGGCAAGGTCTTTGCAATGAGGGCCTCACGGTGCACAAAACAGTGCATAACAATAACGTCTGGGTTTCTTTCTTTGACCCTACTTACGAAGCCTTTGATGCGCCCGACCATGGCTGCAGCTCCATCAGTGCAGACACCTGTGCAGTTTTCCCACGTAAGCCCGCTTTTGTCAAGATATTCCGACGTGACCCAAAATATTTCCTCTCCTGTTGATTTTTCTGGCAGTGCCTTGCAAAATAGGAAGTTTTCTCTAATGGCTTCTCCATCCACAAAACACACGTTGGCCAAGAGCTGACAATGTCCACTAATATCCGTCGACTCATCAAGTTGCAAGGCAAATTTCTTACTGATGCGCATTTTTTCCAAAACAACAGTTTCTATGTCTACAAACATGTCATCAATACGTCTGGCAATTGTGTTATCTGAGAGAGGCACTTTAGCTATCTCTTTGGCCGCGTCAGGGCCGAGCATCTCATTTACAATGGCTTTACAAGCTGGCAGTATTAACGTTTTTGCCACAGTGTGGGACTTTTTTGATTTAGCTACGAGTTCAGCAACAAGGTAGCTAGCTTTGAGGGCTCTCTCGTTTACCTTTGTGGTTTTTCTCAAAAAAGTTGTCTGTTTCTCATTGTTTGTACGTAAGCGTACAAAATAGTCCATCAGCTCGTTTTGAACGGAAGGGTGTTTCGTTTGGATATGGCGTTTAAGCTTGCTTTGCACCATGGCGCAGCACAGCGGAGTCGGTGCCGTTGCATCCCCGGTGAAAGTAAATCCAAATGAAAGATAGCTTTCTCTGTATTGCCTCAAGCTCACCGTCTTGTCTTTTTTCTTTTGTCGACCACTCATACTAGGGCCTTCATCTGGGTCAGAATTTTGTCCAGAGCCCTGTTCGGCATTTGCATTTTCCCTTCTCAAAAACTTCTCCATCACTGTCACTTGCTCGTCTTGCTGTGATCCCAAACTGTCACTGTCACGTGTCGTGCAGCACTAACTCTATTGTCTATAGCCCTCTTCTGCCACCCACTGAAATAGAAGAGTATTACATTATCTGCTACACTTTATTACAGCACAGACACCCGACAATGGTTAATTACGTGATATTAGATAATTTCCCACGGCACACCTGACGATCTCTCGTCTCTCATCTCTCTTTTCAACCAGTGTGCCACGGCACACTAGTGTGCCGTGGCACACTGGTTGAAAATCACTGCTTTAAGGTAACCCAGTGCTCCACAGAAACATCATCCCCCAGTACTATCATCCTTCCCTGCTCCTCCTCTTCCTCCCATCATTACCACCATTACCCACTCCTCTTCCTCACTTCATCCACTGCTCCTCCTCCCACTGATGCACAGAACACCAGGCGCTATCTTTTTTCGGCCATCTGTAGACACTGTCATGACAGAGTTGTCCTGGATGACAACATGCAAAGCGGAAATGCTACTTGGCACTCATTTCCAACCTCCTCCACCTCTGAATCCATATTCTAAGTTCAGGGTACTCATCAAAGTGGTCTTAACTGTAGAATCCAAGTTCTTGCTAGCTTTTTAGCTTCCTGCGGTGCTTCGAATTCACCCCAACTTATTTTACCTAAACCTTTTTCTCCATCCCAGTCTTTCATATTTCTGACTCTTTTCACACTCTGGACAAATAAAAAGACCAGCTGGGTTCTTTGCCAGTTCTGGTCACCTGGTCAACCCACTCTGCACTGATTGTCTGTTTTCTAGTTAGTTTCACTAACCCTACAATATCAACATTAGGCACAATAATAGTCTCATATTGCATTTTGGGTTATACTAGTTGTACACGTGAATGTCAATAATAATATTTACATAAATTTACATACTTTTTCCTGCACATACCCTACCATACCTTACATCATGTCTTTTTTTAATAATTGAATTCTTAAACTGTGTTGAAAATGTTGAATTTCAAGAATTACATCCGTCCATCCACATATAGTCCATTTGTCTCCAATTCAACTTAAATGCATGTGTTTAAACTGTGGGAAGAAACTCACACAGCAAAGGCGTAGTCGGTCCTACTGGGATTAATGCAGGAACTTCTGAGTGTGAGCCGAAGGTTCTAAACTTAGCTACTGTCATGATCTGTTCCTTTTTGTTTGTTGTCACATTCTTGCCCCTGTTATCTGTGTAACTGTCTTCACTTCTCTCACTGTAATGGACTCTTTCTTTGTTCCCCAGCCTCTTACCTTCCACCAGATTCCCTCTGACTTTCCTTACTTTCCTCATCACCTGACTTCCCATCACCTGACTTCCCCTATCACCTGAGTGCCTGGGACATTTTCAGCAGGGGATTAACCTACATTTGGTGCTCCAGTGCGTATTTCCAGCAGCAGGACGGTGCATCAAAAGAAATGTCTGTGTGTGTGTTTATGGTAATGAAGGAACATGTCACCCAGTGCAAAAGTGTGGCTCATTGATATGTTTTGAATTTGAATAGTTTTTGGACAACAATGGAGTTCCATGCACAGAGGAATAATGTATCATGCATGGTTTAAGGAGGCGATTTATATCTCACATGTATGAATGAAGTTTACATTTGATCTATGTTATGGTCTTGCATCGCAGTTGCAAAAGATGTCAGACTGCAAACTGAGAATTAAGTTACATAAAAAGAACACTCCAGCTGTGTAGTTTAATGAGGAAGATGGATTGTCTTTATATGTCAAATGACTGCAGAGTGTGTCATAAATAGCAACAATGCAAAACATATGTAGTATAAGAATTTTTTAATAGCTTTTCTGTCACTTCACAATAATTATAACTTGGACTAAACATATTCCTCTTCTCTGGTTGACAAATAGTGCCATCAAGTTGTACTTAGGCTTTATTATAATTTGTATTTATTAATTAATTTGTTTTTTAAATTATATACATGAATGAATGAATGAATGAATTAGTTCCATTTTTGTTATGCATGCCAAACCATTACAAGACACCATGAACTCAAACAGACCAGGATCAGAGTGTTGTGCAAACATATTTAAACAACAAAGAAAGTCCATAAATAGAAACACCACAAAAGTATCTTTCACAGTCAAATCCTCAAACCATCATTCAGTAGAACATAATTCATAAATCACTGACCGAAATATTTACTATATTCTGGACAAATCAAAATAAATACTAATTAAACTATCTACACAGACAATGAGGATTTTCTACAACACGTGGTGTTTGTGGACAAAACTTTGAGCCAATCAGTTCTTTGATCAGGCGACAGCCAGGCGTTTCCCATCATGCCCTGGGTCTTGCAGTCGGCGGAGAGCAGCTGGCTCCAAAAATTGCAGCCTCCTCGATCTCGTGAGGTTATCGTTGTCCACTAGTGCATGATGTCAGTGCAAGTCGGGATCAAGTCGGACACAAAACTAACTGGCACGCATTGCGCGGCGATCGCCGGTGAGCGATTCTGCGCAGGCACACTATAAAAATGGTCAGTCGTGATATTTTATACAAACTATACTGTTCAGGCCTTTATTTCTATACTTTATATGTACATTTTCAAAGATCCATATACTACTTGTCACGGCCGGGCTGGGTCTCCTGTTGTGTTTCCCAGTGTTTCTCTTGTGTGTCTCAGTTTCCCCTGCGCACCTGTCCCGTGTTTAGATCTCGTTTGCACTGCCCTTGTGTTTCCATCCTTCTCCAGTAGCCTACCTGCCCACCCCAGCTGTGTCTTGTTCCTGATTAGCTGTCTGTACATATATGTTCTGGTTCTTCTTTTGTTCTCTGTCTGGTCCTCGTCGTTTATAGTGTGTTTCTCCGTACCTGTTTCCCTGTTACAACTCTTTGGATTAAGTTTTTATTTTAATAAACCATTTTTGAACTGCTGTTCCTGTTTCCTGCTGCCTCTTTCTGTGATTGGGTCAAACCTTCATCTCCCTGGCTTCAACCATGACACTACTAATTTCTTGGACATATCGAATGTCATACTAATGTCTCAACAATGTCAGCTTCAATTAATTTTATAGAACAGATTTTTTATTTGAATAATACATGAGTAGCCAGGAATACTTTCCTTTCCTTACAGCAGAAAATGCTGTAGATTGGGAAGCCAGGACACAGCAGTAAAAGTACTAATTGTAGGAGATTAAACAAAACATTGTGGCGGTTACTGCTAGGACAGAGATCCCATATTTATATTGAATTTAAGATAGAGAAGTTTTGACACTCCATTAAAGTCTGTGGAGAAACAGCAGGTGGATGGTGGCTGTGGTGGATTAGAATTTAAACACAGAATATTTTGCATGGCCATTTCTATCACCAGAGTATCCAGGGACTATACCCCATTGTTGCTGCCTGTGCAAGTAGAAAAATTCAGATTACTCAGAAACATCCTGTTACAAATTGGTATTGCTACAAATGACAGTATGGTAGCACAGAACATCCACACCATGTACATCGTACTGTCCGAGAGGATGGCGCTTCTTTGCTCTGATTGGTTGTCTCCGCCCGTGGATAACGCCCCTTGGAAATCAAAAATAAACTGAAAGGTTCAGGCTAACATTTTACCTGATGACGTTGTAAGGTCTAAAACGTCATAAATAAAATATGTAGTACAAGTGATCAAAAGTGTGTGTGATTCTTTGGTTCCTTCTCACACTACACAATTAAGACAGAAAGCATGAAAGGATGCATGGAGTTTGATAGAGGTGGGTCAAATAAAATATATCCAGTTGTACCCCCTACTAAAAGTCAGGGTATCTCAGCATCTGCTGTATCAATTTTGACCATTGTCTTTTTAATCTGTACCTTGCTAGTCCTCAGACTTTATAGAAGTTCAATACTAAAGCACTTCAATAAATTTTAAAGGGATGTCCCTTTAACAAGTATCATATTCAATTCTATCCAATTTGGTGTCATATTCACACAAAACAATTCTCCCACAAAGGTAATTATTTTGTTCTTTGTGCAGATGAAGGTTTTCCATGTTGCAATGAAAAAAATGGCTGTATTAAAAAAAATTCTTACACTAGGAAGTGTACACAGTGAAGCTAGTACAATGTTGTGGACCTTTTTGACATTAAACATCCAAAAGCCCCCGGAGGTCTTAATCTAGGAATGAAAGTTGCTCAGTTAGTAGGTTTTCTCACTATATTTTCTATGGTAAACAAAAACATGAACTTCTCCAGCTGACCCCCTGCCACAGTATTTCCCTTTTAAGATGTGGATCACACTACGCTACACTCTACTACCCTCTCAGGAAAACACTGATGCTCAGGGACAAAAAACTAAATTCTCCCAGGAATAAGTCCCCATTAGTATCTGTCAGTAGAGATGCGGTGTGTGGCTTTGGAATACATTAACATCATGAGAGGGGAGTCCTTCTCACCACCTGTTACCAACCACACTCACTCAGCCTTGGGAATCTGGTATTAGCACTGTGCTAACAAGCCGGAAGCAGCTTCACAATGAATGCACAGCACATAAAAATGTACCACTGAAGATGATGGTGGTTATAGTCATACATTCAGAGAAACATTCCCTGTGCAATGACCCTGTAACACTAAACATCCACTGTACCTAGAAATTTGAAATTACAGATTAAATATAGTTTTAACATGTATATATCATTGTCAAATATAAATGTAAACGCACTATTAATACTGTATATTGTATACATGCATATACTGTCATATCCACGTACCTCATGTATTATTATTATTCCATATTTAATCCAGCATCTTTGCACCATTGTCTTCTTGTTTATCATTTTCATTCTTGTTTTTATATATATTTATATTGTACATAGTAGTTAAATGTTTGTTTACCTTTTTATACGGCTAAAAAAACAAGGACAACCAAGCTGAACGTCTATTTCTGTGTAAACTGTGAGTTAAATTCCCTGTATGTGTACACATACTTGGCCAGGTAAAGGGGTGGGGCTTAGTCGTATGTGGCAATCGTGAGTAGCCATTAGCATTAGCATAATAGCCATCAGCTTTGCTTTTATACTGTTAGCTGTGCATTTGAAACCAGTGGTTAAGACAAGCTATTGCTAGATCGCCGTGAAGTAACGTATAGACCTGTTGCTTAGCGGATTAATCTGATTCAGGAGACAGACAATTGAGACTGTAAGAGAGAGGACCGGGAAAGCTCCTTTGGACCACTATGGAGAACTGTTTTGTAGACTGTTTATTCTGCCTGCCGTCCATTACCCAGCTTCTCCTCACCTCCCCCTCTGAATATTCCTTGGATTCGTGAGTACTGATAAACTTGCACATGCCTTTTTGTTAATTGTTTGTGTGAACAAGTGAAGCAGCCATTACAGTTTTTAGGCATCTATGCTCCCAAGCCACGACTCAGGCCTGCAACAGGGTTTTTGTTTATATTTTGGTTAAAGTTGCTGAGTGAGTGTGTTTGTGTGTGTGTGTGTGTGTGTGTGTGTGTGAGAGAGAGAGAGAGAGTGTGGGTTCACAGTACATTGATGTTCACATGTTAAATATACTATGCATTTGTGAGATAAGAGCCAAAGCAGAGGTAACCAATTAAGATTTAAAAGAGACTTTAAATGACTGAATCTCATAATTATTTTGTGTTTATTAATCTTGGATATTATTTGTATTTACATTTATTTTATAAGTGATCTGCAGTACTACTGTTTGTTGTACCTGCAGTACATTATTTTTTTAAGGCATTTAAAGTATATTTGGTGTATCAAGTTCATCACAGATAGGCTAATTCATGTTTTTTTTGGTAAGAACTGTTTAAAAAGGGTCAAATACAATTAAGACACAAGATAAAAAGACCTAATTGGACGCATAGACCTTTTTCATTTTACTTCCTTAATCCTATTGTAGGCATCGCCAGTTATTTTAGTTTTTTCAG